>CAUYPK010033906.1:0-11753 GCA_963574355.1 Loris lydekkerianus
CTTTCTATATTCTTCATATTATTCATCTCTTATTTGGTTCTGTTTTTGGATTCCCTTTTGGTTACTTTCCACTTTATTAGCAGTTTCCTTCATTGTTTCCATCATTTCTTTCATTGTTTTCATCATGTGTATTCTAAATTCTTTTTCTGACATTTCTAACGTTTTTTTTATAGGTGGAATCCTCTGCAGTAGCTACCTCATGGTCCCTTGGCAGGGTTGTTCTGGACTGGTTCTTCATGTTGTCTGGAGTTGTTGCTGGTTCTTCCTCATGAGTGATTTATTTTATCTGTTTTCTTGCCCTAATTTACCTTTCACTTCCTCTTGCTCTTTAAGTTCCCGTGCAGTTGCTGGTGGGTTTAGACCGATTGAACACACGCGACCACTTTCCAGTTTTCCACGGTTTTTGTACTCCTCTTGGGGTCCAGAAGTCTCTCGCTGACTCCCTGTAGCCTCACAGGGATAGTTATAGGCATATCCCACCATCCAGAGATGGCTGGAGTCCTATCTTCCCAGACTCACAGTTTCCAGATGCAAGGGAACTGTTACTTGGCTGCCATCTTGCTCTACGAATGCCTCTAATTAATATTTAAATAATAAATTTTATTCAATTATGCTCTAGTTTTAGTTAGCTGTTTTCTTCTACTGGATTTGATGTTGGAATGCTCTTCTTTTTCAGTTTCTTGAAATGTCTCATTAGGTTATTGACTTCCTCTCTTTCCATTCTCTTGAGGAAGGGTTGCAATGCTATAAATTTCCCCATTTAGGACTGCCTTTGCAGTATCCCGCAGGTTTTAATAATTTATGTTTTCATTATTATTTTGTTCCAAAATTTTGGCAATTTCCATCTTAGTCTCATCTATCACCCAGCTATCATTCAGCATAAGGTTATTTATTTTCCATGTCTTTGTATGAGTATGAAGATTCCTGTTATTGTTGAGTTCAGTTTTTATTCCATGATGATCTGAGAAAATACAAGGAATAATTTCTGTATTTTTAAATTGGCTGAGGCTAGCCTTGTGACCTAATATGTGATCAAACTTGGACAATGTTTCATGGGCTGATGAGAAGAATGTGTATTCAGTTTTGTTAGGATGAAATGTTCTATAGATGTCTGTTAAATTCAATTGCTGTATGATGAAGTTTAAGTCCAGAACTTCTTTGCTTATTGTCTTATTGGGGAATCTATCCAACACTGCCAAAGTGGTGTTAAAATATTGAAGTATTGTGGTGCTGGAACATGTTTAATTGTTTATGGCTGTTAGGATCTCCCTTATAAATTGAGGAGCATTCTGGTTGAGCACATAAATGTTAATAATTTACATCTTATCATGTTGAGTGTTTCCCTTAACAAATATGAAATGACCATCCTTGTCTTTCCTTACTTTTGTTGGCTTAAAGCCTAATGTATCTGGAAATAAAATTGCAACCCCTGCTCTTTTCTTATTTCTGTTTGCCTGGATTACAGATACTCATATCTTCATTGAGTCTATAATTAGCCTTTAGGTAAGATAAGATTCTTGTATGCAGCAGATATCTGGCCTGAGTTTTTGTATCCAGTCAGCAAACCTGTGCCTCATAAAAGGACAATTTAAGCCATTTACCTTAATTGAGAGTATTGGTAAGTCTAGTAGTATTTTGGGTGTCATGTTTATCAAAAGTCCAGTTGAAATTTTTAATCCTTTCACCAATGTGGAAGTTGGGTTTTGATCAAGAATTTCAGAGTGAGTTTACTTTGGTGGTAGAGCATTGTGCTGGTCAGTATGGAGGATGGATCTCAGGATATCCTGAAGAGCTGGTTCGGTTATGGAAAATGTCTTCAACGTCTGTATGTCATTAAAGTACTTAAATTCTACATCATAAATGAAACTCAATTTAGCTGGATGCAGGATCCTGGGCTGAAAGCTGTTTTGTTTTAGGAGATTAAAGTTGATGACCATCCTCTTCTGACTTGAACACTTTCGTCAGGGAGATGTGCAGTCATTGTAATATTCTTCCCCTTGTAGGTTATGAGTTTCTTACGTCTGGAGGTTTGTAAGATTTTCTCCTTCGTAGTAACTTTGGTGAAGTTAATTACAATGTGGTTAGGAGATGCTTTATTTGGACTCAGTCATGCTAGGGTTCTGAAATTGTCTGCTATCTGAATTTCAGTATTTCTTGCCATGCTTTGGAAGTTCTTCTCAATTATCTCTTGAAGTAGAGTATATGTGCCTTTTGGAACATCCTCTTCACCTTCAGGGATTCCTATAAGGTAAATGTTTGCTCTTTTAGAGTTGTTTCACAATTCTCTCAGGGAATGATCCATTTTTGTTCTCCACTTCTCTTCCTCTTTGAACATTTGGGAGTGTTCAAAAGCTTTGTCTTCAATGTCAGAGATCCTTTCTTCTTCCTGCTCTGTCGTTGAGGTATTCCACTGTATTTCTTAGATCTTTGAGGGCTGCAAGTTCTTGCCACAATGTGTCAATATATTTGGTGGTTTTGTCTTTGAATTCATTGAATTCTTGAGGCAACTTTTGAATTACTCCTTAATTTCCGATTTCGACTTTATCTCCATCCTGTTAATCTTATTTGAAATCCAAATTCTGAATTTATTTTCTGACATCTCAACCATTTCTTTATGAATGGGATCTTCTATTGTGTCTCCTTTGTCATCCCTTGAGGGAGTTTGTCTACTCTGATTATTAATGTAGCCAGAGTTTTTCCACTGATTCAAACACATGATTATTTTTTACTGTTTGGCTAGAGAAGCTGGTAAGGTGAAATCGAATTGAGTGTTCCTGAAGTTTCAATTAACAAGCCCTTTACAAAAGAACTGGGACTGGTGATTGCAGTTTTCACCTAGACTTTACAAATGTCCCATTCAGTACTACAACTTGAAACTCTGGGGACCTGCTTGGTGTGATGGGGCTGGATGGCTCTGTCCTGAATTTAGCTAGACTTGTTCCAATCCTAATTAATCAGTGGCTTTGGGCTGAAATCTCAGCTGTGGAGATATATAAGCAACTAAGACACCCTACTCCCCACAGGCAACAATTGAAATAAGGGAATGCCACACTCCCACAACAACACAACCAGGGTACACCCTTAGTGCGTTCCCAGGCATTTGGCCCAGCTCAAGTGTTCCAAATGCATTTTTCTGGTCAACACCAACACAGATCAAGTGAAAGAGTTCAAAAGGTCTACAGCAACTAGACAGCAGAATTCCACTGGCAGCTCAAGTGTAACACACTCTGGTGCTCTGTGGAGTCAGAGAGGCACACCCAGCAAAATAGTCCAGAGGGGCTGGTGTCTCCTTTCCCACCTTGCACCTCCATCACACCCAGGCACTGGTAGCCCCACAGGGCTGTGGTCCAGTTCCCTCCAATGAGAAAATGCAACAGGGATTTGGGCCTTCAAGTGTCAGAGGAAAGGCAATGCCTCATCAGCCAGGTGACCGCACACTGCCACCTGCCAGCTGGGGTAGCTAAAGTCTGACTATCTCGAGTCCTCAATAGAAACTGGGGATTGTTCCACCTGAGCTCTTTACAAAGCATAGGTTAACAAATAAGCAAAAGTTTTTCACCCTCAGAAACTGTGCATCTGCCCCAGCCACTCTGCTCCTCTGGTATCCCTGCAATGCAAGGTCTAGCTCCCTCTTTCCATCCACAGAATAGGGAAGTGTCTGTACAAAATTTGTCCCCAGTGGGATTGCTCTATTAACACTGATGCTGGGTGGGAGGTGTCTCCCCTCTGTTCCTGTGCCTCTGCAGTTCCCAAGTCTCCACCCATCGCATGGAGACCCAAGACTCCACCCACTGCTGAGTTGCACTTTCTCTGAGCCAGGCAAGACACCTTCCCCCAGTGCATTTCTGTACTGCTACTGGATTCACACTCACAGCATAGCTGCACTGCTGCACTCCATGCAATGCCCAGTCCTAGCAAAGAACCACGGACATTCTTGTTTCTGCAAGGGTTGGACTTCTAGACCAGGAAAGGGGGGAAGGGTGGACTGGAAGTTCAAAGTGTCAGGTAAAATATTTGTTCAACCTTCCTGCCTGATAAGAGAATGCCCAGGCTCACAGGAGAAACTCTCTGGAGAAGGAGTCCCAGTTTCCAGGAACTCACTCCCATGGGGTAAGAGAAAAGAACCTCAGTTCACCGTTCACTAGTAGAGATCCCACAGCAAGCAAGAAACTCTCTTGAGGGAGGGCATAGACACATGTCCTCTTTGGGATGAGTTCTGTAGCTGAAATGTGTTTCCTTGAAGTTGCAGCTTTCCTCAGCAGAGAAGATGTGCAATTATCTATCTCTTCTCTCACTCAGCTCCCACCCTTCAGCTTTCTTGGGTTCTTTCTGGCCATTATTTCTCCCTCTGGACAGAAGATTCTGTTAAAAGCTGGCTCCAGTCAGCCATCATTCTCCACTCCACCTTATTCTTGTTGAATGTAAAAATTTGAGTTAGGGAAAATAGACAACCTGAAGATTTAGCTAAACAGAAGACACACTGAAACAAAATGAACAAGTAAACAAACAAGCAAGCAGACACAGATGCACGAACAGAGAATCAGAGAAAAACAGATAAACAAACAAAACAGAAAAAGAAAAAACTCAAGTAGCCTGATGTTAGCACTCTCAGCAACAATAAGAAGGAAAACAGAGAAAAAAATAATATTAATAATATTTTTTTAAAAATTAACAATAACTCCTGTAAGAAAGAAAAAAAGAAAAAATTCAAAAACAAATCAACAATAACAAGAAACAAAAAAAGTCAACAACAATAAAAAAATATTGTGATATATATACTTAAAAACATTTGACTATATATATGCCGTAGATATCAACTTTAGTAGGAATACATTTATGGTGCAATATACCTTCTGGACACCAGTTGGCGCCGTGAATGGTTCACGGGCTTCTACCTGATTCCCAGTTTAGATTGTTATTGATGATTGCCTGGCTACCTGCTTGGCACTTAGACCCTACCTAACTGTGATTCCACCAATCTCAAAAAATCTTCACAGGCAGGTTTCACAAATTCTCCCTGCAACAGTTCCCTTGAAGTGCGGGATATCCTGGGCCTGTTTCAAGTGTAGGACGACTGCCTGAATGTGAGACTCAAATCACTGCACCTGACCCATGCAGAAAGGTGCCTGCGACAACTACCATTTCCCAAATTTTAAAACAGGGTCCACTTCCTATTTAGGATCTTTCCCGTCTGAGTGTCTCTCCTGCTGGCTAACTCCAGTGGTGCTGCTCCAGACGGCACCCCACTCTGGCCGTCAAATTCCATTTGGGAGTCCACACTTCACCAATCTTTCCATACAACACTTAGTTTCACCAGGAACTGGAAATTGTAATCCTCCGGGGGAGGGGGAAGGAGCTGGTTGCTGTCAACGCCAGACACCACTGCAGCCACATCACAGAAACTTTCCTGGCAGTCTCCGCAGCTCTGGATTACACTCCAAGTCCAGTAATCTGCCACTTTTCTGTATACCCCCAACTGCCACTCCACACCAATATTCCACACTGAGAATGATCTAACCCACTCATTCTCACCTGTTGTTCCAGGAGAGCTGAGCTAAACGTCTATCCCATCCACTATCATGCTTAGCCTCTTATTTTGTCTTTTTAGTATAATAGGTGTGAGGTATTATCTTCTGTGTGTTTTCATTATTTTCTTAAATTTCATATTAATATGGGGATACACATGATAAAGTTATAATGTTTGCATGTGTTACATGACTTCCTGTTTTAGTTGTGTTCCACACCTTGGAAGTGTGCCATATTCTTACACTGTGCCCATTAGATGAGAGCACACCAATTCCCATCCCTCTTCCACTCTCACCCAACTTAAATTAAATTGAATTTTACTTTTATGTAGTTATGTATTAGTTCATCTAATGGATTCATACTGGTATTAAGTACATTGGGTACTTGCTTTTCCATTCTTGTGATACTTTACTAAACAGAATATTCTCCAAGTGTATTCAGGTAAATAGAAAATATGTAAAGTCTCCATCTTTTTGTGACTGAATAGTATTCCATGGTATACACATAACACATTTTATTAATGATGGGCATTTGGGTTGTTTCCACATCTTGGAGATGGTAAATTAAGCTGCAATAAACAATCTAGTGCAAATGTCCTCATCATAAAATAATGTTTTCTTCTGAACATATGGCAAGTAATAGGATTATGAGATCAAATATAAGTTCTCATAAGATTATGAGATCATATATTAAGTTCTTTGAGGATACGCCATACTTTTCTAAAGAGACTATATTAGTTTGCAATCCCTTCTCTCCATGTGCAGCTTTAAGACATTGTGATGTGGATTAGCATCTGCAGCTTTGAGACATTGTGATGTGGGTTATTCTCACTGGGGTTAGGTAATATCTCAGAGTAGTTTTTATTTGCATTTCTTTAATGATTAGGAACACTGAGAATTTTTTCATGTTTCTTGGCCATTTGTCTTTTTCCTTCAGAAAAGTTTCTGTTCATGTCTCTTGTCCGGTGATAGATAGATATATTGTTTGTTCTTTTATTGTTGATTAGGTTGAGTTCTCTGTAGGTTGTAGTTATTAACCGTTTATTAGATTTAAAATGTGCGAACATCTTTTTCCCCATTTGAAAGGTTGTCTATTTGCTTTAATTGTTCTACCCTTTACTGTGCAGCTTTTCAATTTAATTAAGTTCAATTTGTTTATTTTTGTTGTTGTTGCAATTGCTTATGGAGTCTTCTTCATAAAATCTTTCCCCAGACTGACATCATTAAGAGTTTTTCCCATAATTTCTTCGAGAATTTTTATTGTTTCATGTCTTAAATTTAAATCTTTTATCCATTATGAGTTAATTTATGTAAGTGATGAAAGGTTCTAGTCAAGTTTGAATCTTTTAATTGTGGTTATCTAGTTCTCTGAGCACCATTTATTGAATAGGGAATAGTTTTCCCAGCGTATACTTTTGTTTATTTTATTAAAGATGAGATTGTGGTAAGAGGCTGGATTCATCTCTAGATTTTCTTTTCTGTTCCATATGTCTACGTCTCTATTTTTGTTCCAATGCCATGCTGTTTTGATCACTGTAGACTTGCAATATAACCTGAAATCTGGTGGAGTGATGACTCCAGCTTGTTTTTTTATTATTTAGAATTGTATTGGTAAGAAGGTGGAGCATGATGGCAGACAGGAAAGATGTTTAGCAAAGCTCTCCTGGAGCAACTAGGGAGAGGGCCGGATCATACCTGGCATGGAGAATTGGCATGGAGCTGTGGCTCTGGGTGTGCAGCAAAGTGGTGAACTACTGGACTCAGTATGCAAGCCAGAGTTGCAGAGACCTGAGACACTAGGCAAGTTTCTGTGAGCCTGCCATGGACTCCATGGCAGCAGCAGCAGGGGCAGTGGTGGCATCCAGCCCCTCCCTCCCCCCACAGAGGATCCAGAAGTCTTTTGCAGTTTTTGGTTCTTGGGGGAAGCTAGACATTGAGTAGAAAGATTGGAGGAGTGTGCACTCCCAAGTGGTGTTTGGTGGCCAGATTGCACTGCTGTCTGGAGTGGTTCTGCTGTGGTTCAGAAACAGGTGAAACATCCATACTGGGAAGGGTCCTGTGGACATGGAGAAGCCATTGCCCTAAAGGTTGCCAGAATGTCATGAGGGTAGGCCTCTTGCTGTAGTCCTAAGGCACAGTGGTCTGAGCTCTGCCTGCTAGATGCAGACTTTCACTCATGACAGGCCTGGGGACTACAGCACTCCATGGGAACTGTCATCAGGGGAAACAATAAGACCTGCCTCTGAAGAACTTTGAAGAGCTGTGAGATCCCAGATCAGCAGGGTGTGAGTACTGAGTAGGTAATCAGGTGATCAATAGAAACATTTAAGCTGGGAAACAGGTATAAGCCTGGGAACAAGAGAGAGGTTAAAAGCTGTATTGTCCATTCTCTAAATTCACAGCGTCACATAGTGTCCAGTCAGTATATTGCAACATAAATATATTCCTACTAAAGTTGGATCCCTATGTCACACACACACACACACACACACACATATATATGTGTGTGTGTGTGTGTGTGTGTGTGTGTGTGTGTGTGTGTTATATTTTTTGTTGTGGTGGTGGTTTTCTTCTTTTTTCTTTCTTGTAGTCGTCATTGTTAATTTTTTCTTTCTTTCCTCTATTGCTTGCCAAGGTTGCTTACATCAGACTATTTAAGCTTTTATTATTTTATTTTTTGTGCGTTTTGTTTTTTGCTAAGTTGTTTGATTGGTTCTTTTCCTAACTTCCGTCTTTACATTCATTAAGAGCAAGAGCTCCTCTGTGTGTGTGTGTGTGTGTGTGTGTGTGTGTGTGTGTGTGTGTGTGTGTGTGTATTAAAGAATTTTAGCTTGATTTATTCTCTCTCCCTATTTCACTCATCTGCATTCTTGTGGTTGATAGAGACTCTTCTACTTTTGTCATCTCTCCCAAATAATGTGCTTCTGCATCAGTTAAGATATTTTATACCCCCATTTTTCTTCCTTCTTTGTTTTCTACCTCTCTTTCTTTATTCCTCTTCCCTCCCTCTCCTTTATTTGATTCAATGATACATTTAATTTCTTTATCTATTCTTATTTTAGTACTTCCCCCTCCCCCATTTTTTTCTCTTCTTTTTTTTTCTTCCTTTTTCTCCCTTTCTTTGCTGAAGGTGGGTGTGACACAGCTGTGGTCTGGCAGGTAGACCACAGTGATAGTCCATCTCAAGGAGACCAGGAGAACTTTTCACCATTGGCTCCAGAAAGAAAGTATTAGGAAGATTATGCTGCAGAATTTTTCTATTTTTTTCATTGTTACTCCATTTTTCCTTCTTATTTTTTGTTTTTGCTCTTTTTCTTCTCTTCCTATTTTTGGCATAGGAATACTTTGGCTGTATTAATCTGGTAAGGAATGCCTGATTTAGAGGAACCCACCCAGTCCAGCTCCTCAAAACCCTTGAGCTATAGATGTGGCCTTAGCACCATGCTGAACAATAATATTTCTTCTAACACTCTCATCTTCCCTTCCTGTCCTTCCTTTCCTGTTCTTCAATATTTTTCTGTTACTCCCTCTTTTCCCCCCTTTTCTATTTCTTTTATATTTCTCTTACTCTTTCTTTCTTTTCTTCTATTATTTCCTTTCCTTTTACTTCTCCTTGCTTGCTCCAACATTTCTCCTCCTTCTGGCCCCATACCAAGAGGCCTTCAAGGTAACTTGAAGCAAAGGAAGTGAGAAGAAGAAAGGAGCACAAGGAAGTGAACAATAAGAAAGCACATGTGAGGAGGAACCAAAAGAAAAATTCAGGCATCATGAGGAGTCAAAATTGAGCAACTCATCCAAGGGACGACATGAAAGTTTTTACAGAAGACTCCTCCTTTAAAGAATTAATGGATTTGACAGAAAGGGAATTCAAAACATAGACAATTAAGATAGTAAAGGGAATGGATGAGAAAATGGAAAGACAGAACCAAAAGTCAGACAGAAAGGATATGGCAGATCTTAAGAAAATGAAGGAGACAATCAAGAATTGTAAAGATGCAGTAGAAAGTATAAAAAATTAATTAGACCATAAGAAGAAAGAATATCAGAGCTAGAGGACAAAGTTTTCAAGTTCATCTGGGTAGTTACAGAAGCAGAAAAAAAGAAAGAAAGCAGAACAGGTGCTTACAGAACTATGAGACTCCATAGAATGATCAAACCTATGAATAATAGGAATCCCTAAAAGGGAAGAACATTGTCCCAATGGTATGGAAGCCCTCTTGGAGAATATCATAAGTGAAAACTTTCCAAATTTTACTAAAGATCCTGACACACTCCTTTCAGAAGGACATTGAACCCCAGGTCATCTCAACTCTAACAGAGCATCTACAAGACACATTGCAATGAACCTGTCCAAAGTCAAGACAAAGGATAAAATTCTTCAAACAGCTAGGAGTAAGTGCCAACTAACCTGCCAGGACAGAGCTATTAAAATAACAGCAGACTTCTCAACTGAAACTTTCAAGCCAACAGAGTATGGTCATCCAACTTCAACACTTTTAAAGAAGACAATTTTTAGCCTAGAATTCCATATCCTGCTAAACAAAGGTTCAAAATTGATGGAGAAATCAAAACTTTTGCAGATATACAAGTACTGAGGAAATTCAACATAAGAAGATCAGCTCTACAGGAAATACTTAGCTCTATTCTCAACACTGAACACCACAATGGGTCTCCACTAAAACAAACACAAAACAGCTAAAGGTCAAAACTTAGATTCTATAATGGTGCAAAGGATAAACTACATAAAAGACTTTCCCATAACAAGATGAGTAAAATTCTACCACCCTTGTCAATTATCTCAATTAATGCCAATGGACTTAACTCTTCACTGAAGAGGCATAGGCTGGCTGATTGGACAAAAAAAAAAAAAATTTCATATATACAGGACACACACCTAGCCTTGAAGGGCAAATCATGACTTGTGGACAAAAGATGGAGAACAGTATTTCAAATAAATGGGAATCAGAAGACAGGCAGGATTGCAATCTTATTCTCAGATACAAGTGGATTCAAGGCAACTAAAGTTACGAAAGAAAAAGATGGATATTTATTTCAAACTGGTCAAAGGAACCATACAACAAGAAGACATTTCGATCTTAAATGTTTATGCACTTAACATAAATTCTCCAAGATTTATAAAACAGACCTTGAGTCTGAGCAATATCTTAGCCTATAACACCATAATAGCTGGGGACTTTACCACCCCTCAGACAGAACTTGAAAGTTCCTCTAAACAGAAACTTAACAAAGATACAAAGGACTTAAATGTGATCCTAGAACAAATGAGATTAATAGACTTTTGCAGAACATACCATTCCAAAGCAAAATATATACCTATTTCTCTCTCTTTTTTTTTTTTAAAGTTAAACCTAGCTATGCACATTAATGTAATCATGGGGCACCATACACTAGTTTCATAGACCGTTTGACAAATGTTCATCACACTGGTCAACATAGCCTTCCTGGTATTTTCTTAGTTATTGTACTAAGATATTTCCACATTTATAATTTTTACTCATACCCTTGTAAGATGCACCGCAGGTGTAATCCCACCAATCCAACTCCCTCTGTCCACCTACCCCTGCCCTCCCCTCCCTATCGCTCTTCCCCCTATTCATAGGTTGTAACTAGAATATAGCTTTTATGTGAAAGCCATAAATTAGTTTCATAGTAGGGCTGAGTACACTGGATAATTTTTCATCCATTCTTGGGATACTTTACTAAGAAGAATATATTCAAGCTCCATCCATATACACATGAAAGAGGTAAAATCTCCATCTTTCTTTAAGGCTGCATAATAATCCATGGTGTACAAATACCACAACTTATTAATCCATTCGTGGATTGATGGGCACTTGGGCTTTTTCCATGACTTAGCAATTATGAATAGGGCTGCAATAAACATTCTGGTAAAAATATTATTTGTTGTGATGTGATTTTTGCTCTTCTGTGTATATGCCTAGTAGAAAAATTATAGGATTGAATGGCAGATCTATTTTTAGATGTCTAAGTGTTCTCCCTACATCTTTCCAAAAGGAATGTATTGATTTGCATTCACACCAGCAGTGTAGTAGTGTTCCCTTTTCTCCAAAACCACAACAACATTTCTGGTCTTGAGATTTTGTGATATAGGCTAGTCTTACAGGAGTTAGGTGATATCTCAAAGTAGTTTTGATTTGCATTTCTCTGATGATTACAGATGAGGAGCATTTTTTCATATGTCTGTAG
>CAUYPK010033911.1:0-19738 GCA_963574355.1 Loris lydekkerianus
GGTTATGGTGAAGGGAGGGTAGTGGGTGGGGCCACATCTATGGTGCATGTTAGAATGGGTACAGGCGATTGCACTAATGTACACAGCTATGATTTAACAATTAAAAAACAAAACAAAACAAACAAACAAACAAAAAAAAAAAACGAGAAAAAACCCATTTGGGTTTTGGCAAGAGACTTTAAATACTTGCCCCAGCAAGAATGGGATTAGACCTATTAACTTCCAAAAAGGGAGGCATCTGTTTATTTTTGTAGGAGAAGTGCTACTTTTATGCCAACAGATCTGAGATCATGCAAAACAAGATCAAAACACTCCAAGAAGATGTAGAAAAGAGAAGAAAAGAAATTTCAGAAAATCCCTTGTGGACGGGCCTACATGGTTTTTTACCCTACCTTCTTCCCCTGCTACCCTTATTTACCCTTCACCTTTGGGCCCTATATCCTTAAAAACGTTAGAGGCAGTTAAATCAGGTTGAGGTCCGATATCACTGGCTCATTAACCAAGAATCTAACTATTATTCTTCACCGTCCTCCATAGCACCAATGATGGGTAAGATTCCCAAAACTGGGACAACCTAAGACAGGATATGGAGAGGCTGCACGGTGGATTACATTCATAGTACCCAAAGACAGGTAAGATCACTCTGCCTTCAGTCAACCTAAGACAGGGACCAAACCATTGAGGTTTGTATCCCCATGACGGGTAAGACTGAAACTGCAAGAGCAGGCAACCTAAGACAGGGGCTATGTTTTTCCACCATACAAAAAACAAAAGAGGGAATTGTTGGCCCTGCCATGTGCCTGAGGCCTAGTGCAACTTCCTGAGCCTGACTAGAAGTAGATCCATCGAGCTACTTCTGTGTAGCAATGACTCAGCAAGGCCCGGCCTGAAACTGCCTGTACCTAGATACAGCCAACGTGGTACCATGCCATTGGCCCAACCCTGTCACGCACCTCTTCCCCTGCCTTCTTTCCCCGCCCCTTCTCCACAATAAATAAATAAATAAATAAAAAAGAAAGTAAAAAAAAAAAAAGAAAGAAAAATTCCGGAAGGCATCTGTGTCTCAGAGAAAAGTAGAACAACTAGCATTGCCTAGTTGCAGAAAAAAGAGGCTGAATGATACCAAATGTTTATATGTGGCATTTTCAAACTGCCATAAAATTCTTTTTTTTAAATAGAAAAAAAAAAAATAATTAGATGAATCAGAATTCTGATGTCATATATCAGTCAAATAGGATTGGCTAATGTGAGTCTGCCCTTGGGTGATTAAATTATTCTCTGTGAGTTCACAGAATCAGGTTTGTGGCCCTCTGGCAGGTGTCCTCAAACTTTTTAAACAGGGGCCCAGTTCACTGTCCCTCAGACCATTGGAGGGCCGGGCTAGAGTTTAAAAAAACAACTATGAACAAATTCCTATGCACACTGCACATATCTTATTCTGAAGTAAAAAAATAAAACGGGAGCAAATACGATCACACTGCCTCATGTGGCCCGTGGGCTGCAGTTTGAGGACCCCTGACTGGGATTCGGCCTCTGAGATGTACTGAATCCACTAAACCAGCAAGCATCTTCCTTTCTCTGTCCCTTGCCCATCAAAACCACTTAATAAGAACCCTGTCTAGTATATCAGGTGGAAATTTCCCCAACACAAACATCATTCCTCCAAGTCTATTCCTCTGCCTCTCAGCTTTGTCCTCTCGAACCTGGTTTCCAAGCTCTGAGTCATCCTACCTTGGCCTTCAAAAATAGTCTGTATTTGAAGGGAATCGTTTTCTCAGTCTTTCTGCTGGCTGTGGATCAATAATTAATTTAACCAGGGACACAGCAAGAAAAGCTTGTCACTTCTCACAAGGACTGTAGTCATTTTCAGCCACAGCTGAGAATATTCAAATAACTAAAAGTAACTCCAATGTATGGGAACAGGAATCATTGGGAGACTACTTCAACCCCTGGCAGGTAAATGGGGCAAGCTGAAACGGTTTGGCAGCCTATTTACACGTAGTCTCTCCAGGTAGCCGCTTACCAAGATTCAAGAAGAAGCATCTCAAGAAAATCACCTGGAGATACCAGGTGGGAGCTCTTAGCTTCTGACATAGCCTTGGAGGTCATGTGGCCTCGCTTCCATCACACCCTGTTGCCTGGTATACTCTGAAGCTGTGCGTATTTTGTAGATTTTTTATTTTGTGAATAGAACTCAAAGAGAGTCCCAAGTCCAGCCTTCTCCAGGAGGTAAATTAGATTCTACTCCTTTATGAGGAAGTATGAAGATCAGATCATTAAGAAAGATTTGGGTGGAAGATGAGGTTAGACCATATTTGGGAATATGTCACAGAAAACCATTAATTTACTTTATTGGACAAGGACAAAATATGATAAAATATGAGAAAAGTGGCACTTCTCTTCTGAAGAGAAGAAAGGCTTCTCAGAAATGAAAAGGAAGCTTAGAAAAGAAGCTGTTTTAGAGACTCTTATTACCTGTCACAATATTTCTAACCCTACAGAACTAGAATGCCTTTCAAATACAATGACACGTTACGGCCGCCACAGAATAATACTTGACATGCTATTTCTCACAAAACTAGGCAGATTTTGCCTTTAGTAAGAGACAAGGAAATATAAATTGACCTGGAGGAGGGCCAATTCCTTTATTTTTTTTTTCTACAGCCACTGATCAAAGAAGAGGAGGCCAGTTTATCCTCCATGTAAAAGGCACGTCACACGTAGAGAACAAGGAGCAGAGCAAGACCAGGATGAGGTCTTTAGGAAAAAGAAGAACAAAACAAATTTACAAGGCACGAGTTGGTCAAGAAGCTGTGAAATGAGGATAAAACTCTGCAAGGTTGAGGTCTAGAAAATGTTTGGAAAGATGGTCAGTCATGGCGATACCCAAATCATGAAGCATGCCAGCACACTTTTCAGTTAAACATGGCCTCAAGTGTCTTCTTTGTTTGTGATACTAAACGCCTTTAAAAAGCTAATCAGATGGCAAAGGAGTGCCAGGGAGTGGCAAGAAATTCCCAACACTGGAGAAGTTTGGCTAAATGTACCCTTTGTAACTTTAGTGCTTACTTAGCTATTCAATTATGTATCCGGTGTTTCTCAACTTGGTGGCTTCGTTGAACACGAGGGATAAATGCTGGGGTTACACAACTGGGGCCAGATGGTACCTCTTAATCTAGACCTACATTATATCTGAAAGGGAAAGCTCAGCCAGTCCTCAGTTCTTGAGTCTTCTGCTTAATGTCAGATTAATGATGTCTGACTTCAAACTTAGGGGATTCATTTTTCTTGGCCACATGGTGAGAAGGCCCCATCAGTGGCTATTTCTCCATTTCTTACCTTTCAGTGTAGTTCCCACTTGAATATTTATACTGGAAAGTTGGCGATGCTGATTAGAGTAAAACCACAGGTGAATGAGAATTTGGCCACTGAAACTTGAAACTGTATGCTTTGTGTGGATATAGAGAAATTACCAGAATCCCAGAGCTTTCCTTGGGGGAAGTATTTTCCATAATACTTTGTTTCTTTTTCCACAGAGCATTACATCTCTGAGATTACGGTTGGATTTTTGTTTGATTCCCATGCCAAAACTGAAATGCTTACAGAAGAGTCTAACAAAATATGCCAGACAGATAAGTTAGCTGAGTTCACAAGTTCAAATAGCACATAACCATGAATATGCCCCCCCAAAAAATGTTTAAAACTACATAATATCCAAATAAAAAGCTAATATCCTCATAAATGTGTGCAGATCAAAAGCATTCTTACCAATAAACTAATTGTAAATAATCCATTCTCTGTTATGAGGGAAGAAAATGTTTTATTCCTAACAGCATCCAACAGTCACTGAAAATTGTATTAAAAAAATGGTTAGCACTTCCACAAGGTCTAAATCATTATTTTTATGATGCACACGTTCCAATATTTACACTAATGCTTACTGGAGTAGGTATGGGAAAGAAAAGAGAGTGGAAGAAGGCATTAAACTCACTAAATGGTGTGAGGGCTGCGTCACTTGATAATGCTGCTTTCAGGTCATACAGATATAGATACTGGCCTGTGAACAGCATTTTATTATCAGCTCTAATACTCATTGCTAGTTTGTGAGTGTTGCCCTCCCCAACTCCATCTGCATTCTAGTCCTTACTATTGCCATCAAATCCCTCTCTTCAGAGGTAGAAATAATGGTTCCAGATTTATGTTTCTGGCACAAAGGAGTCCCAGCGATATTTGCACAGGCTCTTTTAAAATCATCTCAGTACATGCATGTATTCTAAATGTGTCCTTAATTGTCTTTTGATAATGTAATCTAGAAACCCTACTTAAGACGTGCCTACCCACAAAGTAGCCAAGCTTCCAGCATCCTACCTATGAAGATGGAGCAAAGTGGCCGGGGTGCAGGCCAGTCTCAATAGTCTTGAAGTTTTTAGTTCACGTAACACCTGCCTGGTCCCTTGAGCACCTGATTGTCTCTCTTTTCATTCACTTGTTCGACAAATATTTATTGACTATCTTCTATTTTTCAGACACCATTTTAGGCACCCAGGATATAATCAATGATGAGAGCAAAAGATCCTTGTTCTCACTGAGTATTTACAATGGATCTGAGTAAAGGGAGCAAGACAATAGTAAACATAAATGAAGTAAACAGCCCCCCTGGTATCTAGGATAATAACAATGTCATTGAACATGCAGGGGTTAGAGAAGGTGAAAGCAGAACAAAGAGTCAAAGGGTCGGTAGTAAATTAGATGCACGTGGAAAGATGCTCAGTGTCATTAGCCGTCAGGGAAATGCAAATCAAAACCACACTGAGAGGCTCCTTTGCACCCCCTAGAATGTCCATAATCAAAAATACAGACAATAACAAGTGTTGATGAAGATGAAATAAAATAGGCACCTTCAGTTATCTGAAGGTGGGAATGTGAAATTGTGTAGCTTCTTTGGAAAACAGTCTGGCAGCTCCTCCAAAGTTAAACACAAACACTGCATGTTCACAAAGTTCACTTAGATGCATACCAAAGAGGAACGAAGACCTATGTCTACACTAAAACATGTACACAATTGTTCATAGTAGTCTTACCCATAATCAACAAATGGTGACAACTTAAGTGTCCATCAGCTAATGAATGTATAAATAAAATGCATTGTATCAATATAGGAGGATATGATCCAACATTGACCGGAAGCAGTGACCCATGCTCTAACATAGACGAATCTAGAAAACGTTATGCCAAAGGAAATAAACCAATCACAAAAAACAAATATTATGTGATTTCTTTTATGTTAAATGATCATAATGGGCAAATCCAGAGAGATAGAAAGTAAGTTGTTAGTTTTGTAGAGCTGTGACCTGGAGGGATCAGCTAGTGATGGCTAGAGGTTATGAAATTCTTTTTGTGCTAACAGTTGTATAATTCTATGAATATACTAAAAGCCATTGAATTGTACACTTTAGATAGGCATAATAAATGTCAATAAAGCTGTCACGTGTGTATATGCAACATGATACATAATTCAGAATCTCTTTCAGAAGATGAGAAGAGAGTGTTTTAGGCAGAGTGAAGAGCTAGTTCAAATATTTCAAAGACTCAAGTCCAGAGAGTGAAAAAGAGGGAGGGTGGCCAGAGTGGCTGATGCAGAAGGGAGTGAGCAGAAAAACAGGAAAGGGTGCAGAGGACTGGGGGCTGGCCTATGTAGGCCTGCTAGGTCCTGGCAAAGATGCTGGGGAACACTGCAAATATACAAGGTAGGTGAGCCATGATCTCAATCATGTTTTTTTTTTGTTTGTTTGTTTGTTTTTGGTCACCCTGGGTAGAGTGCTGTGGTGTCCTAGCTCACAGCAACCTCAAACTCTTCGGTTTGAACAATCCTTTTGCCTCAGCCTCCCAAGTAACAGGGACTGCAGGTGTGTGCTACCACTCCCAACTAGTTTTTTTGTTGTTGTTGTTGTTGTTTATTTCATTTTTAGTAGAGACAGGCTTGTCTCTTGTTCAGTCTGTTCTTGCACTTCTGAGCTCAAGCAATCCAGCCACCTCTGTCTCCCGGAGTGCTAGGATCATATGGATGAGCCACTGTGCTTGGCCTAAGAGGATAATCTTGATATCCCAAGGCCTTTTCCAAGGATAGATGCAGAGAAACCTGATAGCAGGCTATAAGATAATCCAGGCAACAAGGGAGAACCAATAGGGTTTGTTGATAAATTTTGGATGAGACATGACAGAGTGAGAGGGATCAAGGCTGACTCCCAGGTTTTTAGTCTGGGAAACTGGCAGGATGAAGAACATAATGGAGCAGATGTGAGAGGGGCAGAGACCCGAGATTCAGCTCAGGCTACCACGAGTTCCCCATACGCTTAGTGAATATCTGGGTAGAGATCTGAGAAGACAGATGCTGCTTAAGTTTGAGCCTCACTGTATTTTCTCTTTTCTTAGTCACCTCAATAGCTAGAAATCGTTGTTTAAGAATCTTTAAAGATAGCTGAACTTCCTCAACACTAAGGAAGCAATCAACTTAGGTTGTGCTACTATTGTTAAGTGAAAACATTGCATAATCCCAAGTTATGGAGAACATTATCAAAATTATAACTTTAGTAGTAAAAACGATAACAGCCATGATTTTCAGAGCATATGCCATGTGTATTTTGTTGCTATTATATCTAAATCAGTTTCTTTGAGAAAGTATTAGGATGCATAAAAGCAAGTTACTGATTTTGCCCAACATGCCTATTCCTACCCAAATCTGCACTGCAATATGATTCTGAAGCCCTGAGTCGGAGGCTAAACTTTCCTATTACCCATTTGAAAGGCCTCAGCCAAAAGTTATCCGTTATGAACTGAAGACTGAACACTATGCAATGGATACAAAAATGCATGTCTATTTCATTTTTCTAGAAACTATATATAGTAAACTTCTTTTTAGTTTTTTATTTTTTTAATTTCAGATTAATATGAGGGTACAGACAATTAGGTTACAACATTTCCATTTGTTAGGTAAGGTCCCTGTCGCAGTTCTGCACCTTGTGCCCATAAGTAAGAGCAAACCAAGCTCTCACCCTCCTCTCTTCTTCTTCCCACACTTTGAATTACATTGAGTTTTTCTCTTATGTAAGATCTTTTGTGTATCAGATCATCTACTGCCTTCATATTAGTATTGAAAACATTGGATACTTGCTTTTCCATACTTATGATACTTTACTAAAGAGAATGTTCTATAGCTCCATCCAGATTAACACAAAAGATGTAAAGTCTTCATCTTTTTACAGCTGAATAGTATTACATGGCATACATATACCCCAGTTTATTAATTCATTCGTGGTTGATAGGCACTTGGGTTGATTCCACATCTTGGTGATTGTGAGCTGCACTAAACATTCTAGTGCAAATGTCCTCATCATATATTGATTTTTTTTTCTTCTGAGTAGATAGCACATAATGTGATTTCAGGATCAAATGGAAGGTCTACTTTGAGTCCTTTGAGGATTCTTACATGCAACTTCTTTGAATTTCTTTTAGTGCTGCACATGTCCAAACCATGATCATTGAGCTTAATGACCTGAACGGTATTGCTCTTGGTGATAACAACAGCAAAACACTTCTCTAAGGAAGCCTTTACCTATGTGCCTTTAGGACTTTGTGTTGCAAAGAGAAGCACCTTCACAATAACAAGCCACTTCTTTGCCTTATTGGTCAGAAAAGTCTTTTTTTTTTTAAATAGTGAGTGAATGATGAAAAAGATATGGATAGAAAACAAGACAAAGTTTAGAAAAAAGAGATAGACAAGAAAACTGGCTGATGGGGGCATAAAATTACATATAACACAATAACGCCTATTTCAGGAAAAATATATTTATTTTCAAAGAAATGTTTAAACCAATTTTAAAAATTAGCAAGGGAAAATTTTACACTACTGAAAATTCATAAATTAAAGGAAAGAGGAAACCAAGTGTTACAAAGTTGACATCACTCATTCTTCTATAATTGGGGGCTCCCTGAGAACAACCTTATAGCCAGGTAACCAACAACACAATAGAAAATTAATAAAACAAATTCTATAATTGGGGGTTCCCTAAGAACAACGATTCTATAATTCGGGTTTCCCTGAGAACAACCTTATAGCCAGGTAACCAACAACACAATGGAAAATAAAGAAAACAAATGAAAAATAGTTGTTCTTAATCTTGTCAAAACTATAAGGAAGTAGAAAAGAGAGAACTTTTCAGTCAGGAAAGCAAGAAAAAAAAAAAACAGAAAACAGAATTTAAAAGATAATTATGAGTACACAAATTCGTGCTTCCCAAAATATATACAATAACTTAAATATTACTTTAAACAATAATTTAGAAATGTGCTTTTTAAAAGTCCCTTGATACTTATCGAGTGCCTTTCCTTGAAAGTACTTTAAGCATGTACCGGGATTACAAGGGACTCCACCTGTTAAATATATTGTCACTGGGCGTTTGGCTGCTTGGTAGCTACCAGAGAGGATTCATCTGACATTTTGTCGTATGATCTCAATATTTTTTTTTTTTTTGCCAATTAAAACACAAACAAATTGTTTATTGAATACAACAGGCCTCCTAGGATACATCTGGCCTATTACGCATTTTCAGTCCATTTTTAAAAATTATTATTTGGCTGGCATTCTCATAGAAAATTAATCAAGTGCAAAGATAACATAGTTCTGAAAAGATTCTTGCCATCTGACAAAGAGCAATATTTACAGACTGCCCATGTTATGGGCAAGTGGTAGCAAATCTAGGAAACTGGTTATTATTATTTTCAACTGTTATTTGATGATGATAATGATGATTTTTGTTACACCTAGTGTGCTGAAACAAACCCTTTTCATCTCACCCAACAATATCATATGCAACTATTCTTTCCTGTTTAATGATGAAGTTAAGTCTCAATTATCTGTGGGTATAACTTGAACCTAGCAGCCAATTAATTTTTTAGCTATCAGCTGAAAAAAAAAACAAAAACAAACAAACAAAAAAACAAAACTCAGAAGCCAGTTCTTGCTAACCAAAACACAAAATTAAATTATTAAGATGGTTTCGAGTTTGGGGGTATTCATTTAACCAGAAAGAACGCTGGGATGGACAGGCTCCAGGGGATCTGAGAAGGTCTTAGCTGAGAAAATCTGGAGGAAGAAGATAAAAATTGCTAAACTGGTGTCTTAGGTTCAAATTTGGGGGCGGCAGGAGGAGAGGAGATTGTCCTGGAATTCAAAATAATTCAAAGTCCCTATAGACACAGAAAAAGACACAGGGGTGACCCCCACCATAAAGGAGAAAATGTTTCACTATCAGAAGAGGGAGAGAGAAGCTGGCAGGACAAACAACAGGCAGAGGTGCCAGCTCCTTTCCTCGGGCATCTGCATTGATCAGTGACAACTTCCATCCACCTCAACGCCTTTACAGTTCCTAAGCCTCCCTGCCTGAAATGCAGACCTGAGCTTAGCTGTGTCCATATCATCATTTAAGATTCAGCTAAATGTCCCCCAAACAAAGTTTTTTTTTCTAATTATCCTATCACAAATATCCCCTGCATATGCAAATATGCCCAGCCACTCTCCAACTCCCTCATCCTCCTTTATTCATCAGCACTTGACTGATTGGTTGCTGGGCTGACGCACAAACTCCAAAGAGCAGAGACAGTCTTGAAAGCCCAGGTGAATGAATGAATAAGCAAATCACAAGAAAATGAGCCATTAAGGTCATTAGACATGGTGGATTATACTTTTGCTGACTTCTTCCCTTTTTCTTTAAGCCCTTCACCCCACCCCTTTTTCTTTAAGCACATCTCCCCACAGAGATGCTCTGACACCAGTGCTACTCCCCCCTACTCTGGGGACTATTGCATTTGGGCAGAGCTTGTGTTGGGCATTGCATGAGCGAGTCTGTTTCAGGGGAAATGAGTCTGATGGCAGGTCTGACATTGAGCTTTGGATTGATTCCAGAATCTGCTTACCTGCTTGCCCCGAGGCAGGTACCCCAAGACACAACCTCTGCCAGTAATACTGGTGCCCAGGGAGCATTTTATAGATCTATAGTCACATTTCTTTTGGGGGGGGGTGTTTAACAATTGTCTTCAAGTACAGTGTTTCACAAGAATTACATGCTGCAATACATAATACTTTGAGTTAATTTCCAGTTACATTTGCTTCAAAGTATAGTTAGGGCATTTATTGATGTTTGAAATCATGTTTGTGTGGAGGTAGGTTAGATAATCTATTATTTTAACTCAGGGGAGTAAAGGAAACTTCTCTGAATTTGTGTTGTAAAAAAAGTAGCTTTGGGTATAGTGTCTGGATAACCAGGTGACCAGGCGGTCTGTGCAGTGAATCACAAAACACACTGCAAAACACAAGCATCCCTCTCCAATGCGGGTACCACTGCCATCCCAAGGCAGCTGCTTCTTGAGACAGATCTGCCAAGACTCAGAGGGGTAGGGTGACAGAAGGATCAGTCCACCAGCTGATTGTGATGTCCTGCCCAGCATCATGACAGCTCCCTCTCCAATCTAGACTTCCTTCCCTACCCCTTCTCCTCAGCTCTCTCTCTCCCCTGTTGCCCTCCAAGTATATGCAGTTTGCTCCAAGCCTCATCTACCATGCGTTTGTTTACTGTAACTTTATATTTTCTAATTTCACACCCTCATTACTAAAGATAACAGGGGGGTCAATTGTTCCATGTTAAGTAAACAGCATCATGGCTTATGCTCTGGACAGAATAAAATTCTTGCCCTCTGCCTATCTATTCCTCATTCAACTGCCAGGATGTTTTGTTTTGTTTTGTTTTTCTAAATTGCAAATCTTATTTTATCTCTTTTTCAAAATCTTTTAAATGCTTCTCATAGCTAGGATGAGTCTGGTTTCCTTAGAAACTTGATCAGGCCCTGCCTAACTCTCTAGACTAAACCATCCTGGTATATGATCTGAAGCCAAGTGTAGCTTTGAAATCTGGCTGTTACTTACAGACTACAATATATGTAATATTATTTTCTTTTTTTTTTTAATTAAATCATAGCTGTGTACATTGATATGATCATGGGGCATCATACACTAGCTTCACAGACCGTTTGACACATTTTCATCACAATGGTTAACATAGCCTTCCTGGCGTTTTCTAAGTTACTGTGCCAAGACCTTTACATTTCACAATTAGAATGTAATATTATTTTCTGTAGGAAAAGGAGTTTTTCTTCATCTAGCTAGCCATAATTTCTCTGATGGTGACCCTCTGAAAGGCTCTCATCCATCCTAGAGTTTATACTCCTCTCTCTGACAAGCTAGTGGTAACTATGCAGACTGGTCAGAGTTTTAGGTTCCTTTTCGGCTTCCAGAAATCACTGATAAATAGTAAAATTGCCTAAAGGAAAGACACAAAGTTAAATAAAAACAAAAGCATCCCAGGGACCTTCCCCACATAGATTGCAAAAATGATCCATGCTCTTGGTTTCCTCTGAATGCCACAGGAACAAGTGTTAGCTTGCAGCCAGGGCCAGGCATTGCCTCTTGGGAAGAATTGTCATTTTCATGGTGCTATGATTTGATTTGTGCTGTGTGCAAACAGGAGTTTTAGGTTATAGGAATCACTTGAAAAAAATATGATGGCTATTGATTGCTATGAAGCATATAAAGTGGGTTCTTGTAGACAGATGTTCCTCCCCCAAACTTTTCCCCTACTGGTGATATGAGATATGACAATTTGTGAACTCTCTAGAAAAAGTGATGTATATCTCATTGGCAAATATCACTATGGTTACATTCGAAGTACTCCCTTTATGAGGCTATGCACCACTGCCAGCACCTACTCCACTCTTTAAAGCATTTTTAGAGCTCTTTTAAAATGACCATTAGAGCTGTTGTCTTATTCTTGATGTCCTGGATGTCATCAAAATGTCTTCCTTTCTTTTATCTTCAGGTAAAGAAAAAGTCACTAGAGACCAAATCAGGTGAGTAGGGAGGGTGTACCAGTTCAGTTACTTGTTTACTGACTATGAACTTCCTCATGGACAGTGCTGTGTGAGCTGGTGCATTGTTGTGATGCAAGGGCCCATTTTTGCACACACCTTTCTCATGCCAAGAGTTTTAGTTAAGATTTTCCTGTTTCTCTATCAATGTTTACTTGGTCTGTTAAGCTTCTCACAATCAGCCAATGGTTTTGACACACAATTCAAGGAATTTTTTCAATGTTTTTATCAGTTCTGCCCACTCCCCACCCCCAGCCTCTCTGTGCAGGGACGTATTTTCTCACTTCAAAAAAACATTTAATCCATTTGTATACTGTCTCTTTCTTCATGGCATTATTCCCATAAGCTAGGACTAACATGTCCCTGATGTCACTTCTACTCTCTCCAAGTTTAACAAGAAATTTAATGTTTGTTCATTGCTCTAATTCAAGCTCTGACATTCTGGTGATGGTGCACAAAAACACCCAAAACAATGAAAGCCACATGACAAGATACTGCCTCCTTATCTACATGAACACAGCTATGAGGCACTGATATATCAAAGTTATGTGACATTACCTAGTTGTCTGTACATAGCTGCCAACACAAGCACACACGGTAGCAAGTTCACAAACTTAGTTGTCAGACCTCTGCATATCTAGAACATCTAAATGGACATCACTTACCACATACTCAATACTTCAGAATAAAAAAAAAGTCCCGAGTGGTAAAAGGCTTTTATTCTTCATATAATGCCAACTCTCAGGTCCTGTTTTATGAGTTAGTCTTTGCCTGCTTAGAATATTTTCTTTTGGGGAGCTTCCTTTTTCCCCATTGCTGAGGTGGAGCTTTCAAACCAATGATCTCATGATTAATCCCTCTTCAGCAGAGTAGTTCCCTGACCCAAGAATATCAGGCCAATCCATTCACTTTTCCTAGAATTTTTGTTAGCTCAGTTGTGAAACTGGAAAAGATCTTTTCTTTTTAATAAAGGATCAAGTATAGAAAACTTGCCTGAAAATTAAGCCAACCCCCCCTCCCAAAAGAAAAAAAAATGAGAGAGAGAGTAAGAGAAACCAGAGAAATAATTGGTGGTATTATTTGACCTTTTGAAACTGGCCTTCCCTGAAACCTGTGACCTTTTTTATCTTACGTAAGCTAGTTTGAGTTTAGCTTCTATCACTTGCAATCAAAAGTAAATATGAACTAATAAGTATAGATTAAATAGTGTGTAACAATTATGGAGCAATAACATTTACTTTAAACCATATTCTTTTTTCACGCTTTATCCTCTGCTGTGGTAAGAAAAAGGCTTACCTAAGACAAGGCAGGAATATAGCATTTAAATATCACTTATACCTTAAAATATAAAGTAAACACTATTATCACCCCCATTGTCATCTGACATGCAGGGAGGTGCTGAAATGGAGAATCTCATGCAACTCATCAATTTCAGAGCGGGAACCCCTTCTACTCGTAGCCATTATGTAAATTGGCCTTCTGGGGTGCCCTCGAAACACTGGATTCTTTCCAGAAGTTCAAGAATCAGTGCTCAGTGGCAGAACTTTTCTAATAATTCCACACATGTGTTCTGAAAATGCATTCCTACAGTATCTATGGGAACAGCTGGACCATTCGCTCTAGAGTTCCTCAGATCTGGCTTGAAACTCTGTCTTTGTACTTTATAAATTGCATTACCTGGACCTGTGTCTCATTTTCCTCTTCTAAAAAAAAAAGAAATGCCATAAGATTATTACCTACCTCAAAGGGTTGTGGCAAGTGTCAAAGAAGCTAATGTACACGAAGCACAGAGCACACGGTGGCTGGCACACAGCAAAGCTCCACAAAGGCCACCATCAGGGCTGGGACCGTGTGCTGTGCCCGCACATTGCACCTCTCTGGGAGTGTCCACCATACCAGTAACTACTTTGGACCAGCATAAGGTCACTCCTCACTGAATCCTACTAAACAAGTTTTCTCATCTCAGTTATCCGTCATAGGAAAGTTCTGTCACTTGCTAAAAGAATGTCCTGAGGACCTAGCCACCACACTCCTTCGTGGCCATCCAGAAATCTTCCCCACTGCTAAAACAAGGAGCCCTGCTCTGCAGAGCCAACGTGCTTCCTTCTCTTGGGGCTTGTGGTCCACCTCACTGACTCAGTCGGTCATCCCCAACCTGGCTCAGTCCCTCCAGGTAAGATTGTGGAAACTGGACCAGGCAAATTTTCCAAGGCCATATAGAGTGTAATGTACCCTAAGTCTCCATTTTAAAGCCAGAACACTAAGGGATGAACTAAACTACAAATAACCTACTCAGAATAAATTGAGGCAACCTTGGCTGCATCTGTGACAGCCCAGTAGACACACAGGAGGGGACATCACGTGCCATCCTCCACCCGCCGCTGTAATATCTCATCCCTGCTGACACCCACACATCCCCCTCCCACTGTCTCCTGTGTGAGTTACTTACAGGTCACAGAGTTGTAGTCATTTAATTATTCTATTTAATGTATCTTTGCAAAGGCAACAAACAAGCACTTCTGAGAACCTAGACTCTGCGTGCTTTCACAGCTGTTACCCCTCTGAGACTGTGCTGCGCAGACCTCACCCTCCATCCCCATGACTTCTGGGCTTGCTTACCCACCTCCCTTCCCTCCACCTTGTCTTTAATCATTAACTTCATTCGTCTTGTGTACTGAGGCTCAGCAGAGGTCATCCTGTCATGAAAGCTGTTTCTATATTTCCCAGTTCACGTTAATGCATCCAGAGTTTGAAGACTCAAACTTGTGTTAAATCTGTGAAGACGTCAAATTAAAAATGAGGGGCTTGTGTTTCCAATAATACAATCAGGTATTTTAATTTTTCTATAATAAAATATCTATACTCATATATTTATATAATAAAATTATGTAATAATTGTGAGTAAATGAGCAAACAAGTGAATGAAGTGAATGCTTCATCAGCTGAATGAATAAACAAATAGATGATGGTATCACCTCTGCAGGGCACAGTCTGTGCCCTTCACTGCGTTAATGACCTAAATGAATATTGTCTCAACGACTCCTGATAAAAACCCTGGCAGACAGGAAAACGTAATTGTGTCTCTATTTACAATTAATAGAACTAAGCCCCAGTATATCTCCATTACTTGCAAAATATCACCTGGCAAGAAATGAACTTTGCTTGCAAGATTCACCTGACTCAGAGGCTCTTGTTTTACCCTCCCTATTCCTGCTTTTCCAGTGCTGAACCACGATAAACCCCCCTCCACACCAACAGAGACCCATCTTCTACACCCAACAGAGAGCAAACATGTGTCCCAAAGATATTGGGGGAATAGATCAAAGTGACAGGAGCAACTTTCTTTAAAACCCACTTACTTAAAAGTCAGTAAGTAAATTTTGTCTCATTTTTTAAAATATGAATGTAATTTATTACTATCAAGATTCTCTGTCTTTGCCATTTTTGTTATTATTTTCTTCCTCATATTCTAATAAATATCACTGCCCTCTCAGAGCAGCCACTGGCTCAGCGCCTGTAGCTCAGTTGGAGCCAGTCACATACACCAAAACTGCCAGGTTCGAGTCCAGCCCAGACTGCTAAAAACAACAATGACAACTGCAAAAAAAAAATAGCCCGGCATTGTGTTGGGCGCCTATAGTCCCAGCTACCCCAGAGGCTGAGGCAAGAGAATTGTTTAAGTGCAACAGTCTGAGGTTGCTGTGAGCTGTGATACCACAGCACTCTACCGAGGGTGACATAGCGAAACTCTGTCTCAAAAAAAAAAAAAGAGGAGCCACAACCACACTGTGGCTCTGCTGCTGCCTGTCACACCAACAAGGTTGTTTGATCTCATGTATTTGTTTTGCTGTTGGTAGGGGTAAGGGTAGGGCAGTTGCCAAGGATCTCCATCTCCTCCTTTCCTCTTCCCTAGGAGAGTAAAACTCTCACTGGTGGGGTTCAGAGAGTCACTGGGCACAGACAGCCCTGCTTCTTCCTCTCCTGTTGTTTTTCAGAACTAGCTATGACCAGAAGCATGCATCCTGGACTTTCCCACTGTGTCCTAAGTCTTATGGTGACAGTCCACCTTCATGGCATAGCCTGTGATAGCCCAGCCTTCCTGTGACTAGTGAGAAAGGCTCATTCTGAGCTTCATTTCCACAAAGCTCACTTGCCCCCAGGTATATGCCACATTCTTCAGAATCAGCATTATTGGAAGTAAAGATGTCATTTCATCATATTTTTTCAGTTGGTTCAAAACCCATGAGAAGAAGAAGTGTGCTACTTACCAGGGCCCTCTCAGGCTCTGCTTTTATGTGCAAAGCCAGACCCTTGAAAATAAAAGAATGGCATCTGTGGACTAAAATAACACATGAAGAGATAGACATAGGTGAGTTCAAGCTTTAGGCCTTGAACTTGAGTGCAGACTACTGAGTGGATGGCTGGACTTTGCAGTTTGAAAACCATGAGGAGGTTGGATGCAAACTGAGTCTGCAATTGACCTTTTACTCCTGATACCTGGTAGGTGTGCCACTCATTCCTAGAGGCTTTGGAGGTCACCGTAACTGGATGGTGATTGTGTCTACAGGCAAGTGTCTGTCTTGAGAGGGTCATGGGTGTGGACCCACAGCCTAAAGTAAGTAGCTTGCAGGCCTTATCTGTTTGAAGCAATCTCAAACTCTTCAGCAAAGGTATAGATCTCAGGAACCAGGCCAGATGCTGGATAGGAAGAGGACTATAGCCTGACTTATAAATATAGGCCAGCCTTTCTTAAGCTTAAGAAGTTATAGCTGAGGCAGAGATCCATTATAGACAAAAAAACACCTTTCCCTATACAAGCCACTTGTGTATTAGTAAACAGGAAAATACATACATTCTTCAGAGGACAAAGCCGGCATGCAGCAGTACCCAAACTCAAACTCAAACTTTTAATTCTAGGAAGAGAGGACTAAATCAGTTGCCCCAAATTCCATTCTGCTTTTAGAGCCAAGGAAGAAATTAAGGCAGGACCAGTCTTAGACTAATGGTTTCCTCATAAATTTAGAAGTTGGGAAATACTCCAAATCAAAGAAAACTTCTAAGGAACCAAAGGCAGTTCTCCTAGCAAACAGCACCATGTTGGAGAAGGGAGATGTGCACCCTAGCACACCCATGTAAAGACCCTGGAACAAATTTCACCGGAGAAGACTGTCTTACAGTGACTTTATTACCGAGAGACCACTGATCAGATGCGCTGCTCTAATCTGCTCCACAAAACAGGTTAACACTCTTCCCAGGCAGCCAAATCGACTCTGTCACCCTCCTGCATGGGCAGCAGCTGTTTAAACTCACAGCCAGTTTTTAGGAAAGAGTTGTAACATACTCACAATAGCCTGTAATCAATAAAAGAAGAGATGAGCCAGGTCTCTGAACTCGCTGTGCCCAAATCGAAGGTCACCTCAAGAAATGCATGAAACCTCATTCCATGCGAAGTCAAATGTCCTTAGTACCCAGGAAACCCATTTTCTCCTGGTTGCGAGTGTTCATCTCAAGGAGACATGCTGAAGTCTGCTGAGCTCTGCCTGCTGAATGTAGAAAAGTTCTGTGTTTGCACCAGCCAGCAGGGGAGAGTGACCACCCGCCCCAAGTGACCTACCAGATGACACAGAACTGTCCCTGTATCTGCATTTGGCCAATATCGCTCAGCAGAGCTATCAAGGGGCCTTATGAAATGCTCACAGAAAGCTGTCTGTTCCTGTTGCAGCTTTCCTGTCAATAAAAGTGGCCAATGCTAAACAGATGAGCATTTTACCAACCTTCCCCAGTGTAGCTCAGCAGGGGAGACTGTCTCAGAAGCATCCCTGTGGATGTTTGTGTCTGAACAGGTGATGGGGTTGAACATAAACATAAGGAAGGAAAACAAAGAGAATGCCAGCAGCCTTTCCTCACTGTAGTGAAAGCAAAAAATATATGGGAATAAAAGCATCTCCAAAAAATTACAATTTAAAAATGATCCAGATTTATGACTTCACAAAGTCATAAATTTGAGTAATCCAATTATAACAACATAACAGAAAATAAATGGGGCAAGCTTAATACATACTTGCCAGAAATCATGATTGACACGACAAGCTGATTCTGCACTGAGGGTCCAGCGCCAGTCTAATCCCCTATAAAGGACATGAAATGGTGATTTTACTAGCTCCAAATCCCAATCCGAATTCCCTTCCAATCATATTGATCGACTTACTGAGAGAGAGAAAATAGAATAATGAAAAGCCCAACAATGTGCCCCTTTTCAAGTGCCAATCTGGCTATTTCATTTGTAAAAAGAAATGCTTGGGGTTTTTATAGTTCAAAAAAGATAAACTAAGAAAATTAAAAAAAAAAAAAAAATAGAGGGGCAGTGCTTGTGGCTCAAAGAAGTAGGGTGTTGGCCCCATGTACCGGAGGTGGTGGTGGGTTCAAACCCAGCCCTAGCCAAAAACTGCAAAAATAAATAAAATAAATAAATAAATAAAAGAGCAAGAAAAAAGAAAAGAAAATGAATTATTCATTTGCAGCACTCCCTAAATAACATTCACATAAAATTCCATTTCTTTACATGCATAGGAAATCTGGAGTACGTGATGGGAGTAATGTAACATACATTATCGTTTGAGTTTGTGCTTTTTAATTAATAGCGTATCATTAGTATTCAAACAAATTTTCCAGGTTGTCTTCCTAGCCATTATTTTTAAATGGCTGCATAGCACTCTTCTAATGAATATGTAAATTCCCTTCTTATCATATTGGGCAATCCCTTTTCCTTTCCTCATCATTTTCCCATTCTAATAGTGATAATAAATACAATAAAAACAAACACATATAATGAATAGTAAATGAGATGTACTGTGTATGTAGCTATGTGCGCCATGTATGTGCACTGCATATGTGTGCCGTGTATGTGGACCATGTATATGCACTGTGTATGTGCACTGTGTATGTGCACCTTGCATGTGGACTGTGTATGTGTGCTGTGTATGTGCACTGTGTATGTGTACCATGTTTGTGCGCTGTGTATGTGGACCGTGTATGTATGTGCACCGTTATGTGTGCCGTGTATGTACACCATGTATGTCGACTGTGTATGTGCACCGTGTATGTGCACTGTGTATGTTTGTGTGCGGTGTACATGAGCTGTTGTGTGTTTGTGCACTGTGCACGTGTGCTGTGTATGTTTGAGCACTGTGTACGTGCACTGTGTATGTAACACTCTATGTACATCAACTCTTTGAATCCACAGGGTAAATTGGATGCCTTTTGTTCTCATTTTATTGGTGAAGAAACTGGGACACCGAGAATTCACCCAGGTACTATAGCAGTTGATGGTTTCTGACCCAGGCAGTCTGGCACCTGAGTCCGTGCTTTTAAACATTATGCAATTGTACAATTTAGGACAAAGGCAGTCCTAACAGGGAAATTTATAGCACTCCAAGCCTTCCTCAAGAAAACGGAAAGAGAGGATGTTAATAACCTAATGGAACATCTCAAGCAACTGGAGAAAGAAGAACACTTCAACTCGAAACCCAGCAGAAGAAAAGAAATCACCAAAATCAGAGCAGAATTAAATGAAATTGAAAACAAAAGAATTATACAACAGATCAATAAATCCAAAAGTTGCTTCTTTGAAAAGATCAATAAAATAGATAAACCTTTGGCCAACCTAACCAGGAAAAAAAGAGTAAAATCTCTAATTTCATCAATCAGAAATGGTAATGATGAAATAACAACAGACCCCTCAGAAATTCAAAAAATCCTTAAC
>CAUYPK010033915.1:0-14748 GCA_963574355.1 Loris lydekkerianus
ACTTCAAGCATTTTTATAGTTTCATATCTTAAGTTTAAATATTTTATCCAATGAGAGTCTATCTTAGTTAATGGTGAAAGGTGTGGGTCCAGTTTCAATCTTCTACAGGTTGCCAGCCAGTTTACCCAGCACCATTTGTTAAATAGGGAATCTTTTCCACATGAAAAAAAGCTCATCATCCTTAATCATCAGAGAAATGCAAATCAAAAATACTTTGAGATCACCTAACCCCAGTAAGAGTAGCCCACATAACAAAATCCCAAAACTAGAAATGTTGGCATGGATGTGGAGTAAAGGGCACACTTCTACACTGCTGGTGGGAATGCCCACTAATACGTTCCTTCTGGAAGGATGTTTGGAGAATACTTGGAGACCTAAAAATAGACCTGCCATTTGATCCTATAATTCCTTTAGTAGGTTTATACCCAGAAGACCAAAAGTCACAACATAACAAAGACATCTGTACCAGAATGTTTATTGCAGCCCAATTCATAATTGCTAAGTCACGGAAGAAGCCCAAGTGCCCATCGACCCATGAATGGACTAGCAAATTGTGGTACATGTATATCATGGAATACTATGCAGCCTTAAAGAAAGATCGAGACTTTACCTCTTTCATGTTTACATGGATGGAACTGGAACATATTCTTCTTAGCAAAGTATCTCAGGAATGGAAGAAAAAGTATTGAATGTACTCAGCCCTACTATGAAGCTAAATTATGGCTTTCACGTGAAGGCTATAACCCAACTATAGCACAAGACTATGGGGAAAGGGCCAAGGATGGGGAAGGGAGGGGGGAGGTTTTTTTGGCGGGAGGGTAAGGGTGGGGCCACATCTATGGTGCATCTTAGAATGAGTACAGGTGATTGCACTAATGTACACAGCTATGATTTAACAATACAAAAAATCCCCCAACAAACTATGTGGTACTTTGGCTTTTGGATAGTAGGGACTAGAGAATACTGTTAGCAGAGGCTGGAATAATGGTAATGAAATTGCTTTAAGAAGAGGTTATAAAATATTTGTTTAAAAAAATAGCTGCCTGTGTTACAGTGGAAAACAAAATATACCTCAGGTATTCTGACTTTGCCCAAGTTTGCAGGCAAGATGTAGAAAGCGCCACCTGGTGGCACTCTCCACAACATGATTAAAGAACTGTAAGAAAGTGGAGCGTTTAAAAAAACAAACTGGCCAGTTTGTAAGCAGAAGATAAAGGTAACATAGAGGAGTAAGGCACTGTTAAAATTGGAGAGTAAACTGTTGTATAATCTGCAGCTAGCAATACGTCTTAGGTAGACATACCACAGGTCTAACATCACCTATCAGACGTGTTGTTAAGACCTCTGAGAGTTAAGAGGGTGTTGAGTAGATCTAACGTAGACAAAAGCTCGAGGGTGTGGTTCTCAAGAGCTGGATCCAAAAGTTAGTTGTAAGAAGTCTGGAGAAGCGTGTTGATGTCCATTGACGCCCATTGTAGGTGTGGGTCTTGGGTATGCAGTGCACTGTAATTAGACATGGTAAGCTCAGAAGTTTGAAAGGAAGTGGTACTAGCAAAACACCAAGTGTCTGGACTAAGAGAGAGCTCAAGCTATAAAAGTGCTTCTGGGGGGCGGTGGCCCCATATACCAGAAGTGGTGGGCTAAAACCCGGCCCCAGCCCCAAACTGCAAAATAATAAAAAATAAAATAAAAGTAGAAGTGTCTCTGGGCCCCTCACTTTATTTGGGTAGGAAGCAGCCTGAGAAAGTTTCTCAACTGCTGACGATGATCATTCTTTTTTTTTTTTATTAAATCATAGCTGTGTACATTGATATGATCATGGGACATCATACACTAGCTTCATAGACCATTTGACACATTTTCATCACAATAGTTAACATAGCCTTCCTGGCATTTTCCCAGTTACCGTGCCAAGACATTTACATTCCACATTTACTAAGTTTCACATATACCCTTGTAAGATGCCCCCGCAAGTGTAATTCCACCAGTACCCCTCCCTCCACCTTCCTCCCCCCTCCCTCCTCTCCCTTTCCCCCTTTCACCTATTCTTAGGTTGTAACTGGGTTATAGCTTTCATGTGAAAGCCCTAAATTAGTTTCATAGTAGGGTACATTGGGTACTTTTTCTTCCATTCTTGAGATACTTTACTAAGAAGAATATGTTCCAGCTCCATCCATGTAAACATGAAAGAGGTAAAATCTCCATCTTTCTTTAAGGCTGCATAATATTCCATAGAGAATGTTTATCGCAGCCCTATTCATAATTGCTAAGTCATGGAAAAAGCCCAAATGCCCATCGATACACGAATGGATTAATAAATTGTGGTATATGTACACCATGGAACGATCATTCTTTAGAAAGAATAAAGGAGGGTGAGAAGAAGAGGAGGGCGTCTCAGTATCACCAAAAGCTGGGAAAAGCAGTGGGGCAGGGAGCAACTCCCAGAAAGCAGAATTGGGGTTACTCAATGGGGAACATTTTCCCATTTTCCAGAATGGTAGCTCATGGGGAATTCAGAATTGTTAATGAACTGGTGATGATGTGCTTCCTTCCCATTCTTTCCCTTTCTGATGTGAGTACTTAGTAGTGTTTACTGGGTACATGTTGAGGCTGGGGGCAGGTCACTTTCCTGTTCATTTTCATAATTCTCTAGATAAAGAGGAGTTACATGTGGACCTACATAAATATTGTGAAATTCTGGACTTGAAGACAGATACTATCTTGTATGAGACCTTTCTTTGGGAGTCTTGGGAGTGAGTGTTCAGTATTCCCCTCCATCCAAGGTTTTGTTCTCTATGGTTTCAATTATTCATGGTCAGCTGTAGTCCAAAAATAATAAGTGGACAATTCCAGAAATAAACAATTCCTAAGTTTTAAATAGTGTGGAGTTCTGAGTAATGTGGAGAAATTTCACTGTGTCTTGTTCAATTATCTTACCCAGGATGTGAATCACTCCTTTGTCCAGCATATCCATGCTGCAGAAACTATCCACTTAGTCACTTAGGAGCCACCCTTGTTATCAGATGAACAGATCACAAGAAGAGGAAAGGTGAGTACAGTACAGTGATATTGTGAGAGACCACATCCATGTAACTTTTATTACAGTATGTTGTGTTATCATTGCTCCATTTTATTATTAGTTGTTAATCTTTACTGTGCCTAATTTATAAATTAAACTTTATCATAGGTATATATGTATAGAAAAAAACATAGTATATACAGAATTTGGTCCTGTCTGCAGTTTCAGGCATCCACTGGGGGTCTTGGAATGTATCCCCCATGGATAAGGAGGAGCTACAGTATTTTGGATGTGGAAGGAATATGGTTACAGCCAGATCAATTGTATTAATTGAATGTGGTATATCAGTTGTATCAGTAGACTCAATTCTTCACCTTTTCTTCTATCCACACTCCTTTACCATGTGATTTTACAGTTTTAATAAAAAATCAAATTCTATTTTTTTGCTTATTGAGTTTAACCATGTGTTTTGCCAGTGGAATGTTAGACTTGAAAAGGTGTTTACAATGGTTCCTCTTCCTCCCTTCTCCTTTTGCCTTCTTTATGAGACCATATCCAGGCTGCTAGAAGATGAGATTCGCAAAGCATAGCTAAGTCACCCCAATTATTCTGGCCCACACCATCCTTCCTCAGATGACTTACAGCAATTACCAGTGATCTGAGTGAACCCAGCTGATTCCAACCTAATTCACTAACTCATAGAATTAAAGAAAAAATAACATTACTTTTTGGTATGCTACCTTTGTGATAATCTGTTACGTATCAGTTGTGGCAATTGATGGTCATACAGCTATATTCAATAATATACATAACTATCATCTTCATTTATAGGAAACATATACAGTATATGAAAAAAGTGTTAAGTGAAAAACCAATTTTGTTCTGACCAATGAAGTCCCCAGTAGTCTTTAAATGGAGGGTAACATCTTTTTTTATTTTTTAACATTTTTTTAAAATTGTTAAATCATAGCTGTGTACATTAGTGCAATCACCTGTACTCATTCTAAGATGCACCATAGATGTGGCCCCACCCATTGCCCTCCCTCCAACAAAACCTCCCCCCTACCTTCCCCTTCCTTGGCCCTTTCCCCATAGTCTTGTGCTATAGTTGGGTTATAGCCTTCATGTGAAAGCTATAATTTAGCTTCATAGTAGGGCTGAGTACATTGGATACTTTTTCTATCATTCCTGAGATACTTTGCTAAGAAGAATATGTTTCAGCTCCATCCATGTAAACATGAAAGAGGTAAAGTCTCCATCTTTCTTTAAGGCTGCATAGTATTCCATGGTATACGTGTACCACAATTTGCTAGTCCATTCGTGGGTCGATGGGCACTTGGGCTTCTTCCATGACTTAGCAATTATGAATTGGCCTGCCATAAACATTCTGGTCCAGATGTCTTTGTTATATTGTGACTTTTGGTCTTCTGGGTATAAACCTAGAAGAGGAATTATAGGATGGAAAGGCAGGTCTATGTTTAGGTCTCTAAGTATTCTCCAAACATCCTTCCAGAAGGGACGTATTAGTGGGCATTCCCACCAGCAGTGTAGAAGTGTGCCCTTTCCTCCATTCTCTTGTTTTTACATTATATAATGTCAGTGGTGGTTTACAACAAACTAGATTAGTTTAGGGGTTGAAAATTACCTTGGAACTGTACCAAATAATGTGAACAGAAGTTTCCAAGTAATAATATCTGTCACCCGATGTCTGTAAGTCACTTTGAAATCCATGAAGGGAAGATGTTAGGTAAGTAATACAATTTCTTGGAAAAAATCTGAATTAAATGAGGCCCCCTGGCATGATGCAAAGTACTGCATGAAAAATTTAATTGAAGATATGAAGCTATATTTCTTCCCATTTATCAAGACTCTACGAGGTTCAGAGTAAGAATAGTAAGAATGCTGTTATGATATACAGCACTTTAAAAAACCCCAAAATTTCTGATACATAAATCTAAAAGCTAGAACTAGAACCTAAGCTAAACTTGCCTCCTAGGAGGTAATAAAAGTGTTTTCTCAAAGACCAGCAATTCCTATACATCCTTCATTTCTCCGTAAGACACACAATAGGGGAAATATTCAAAGCAAAGTTATCAACTATCTTCTGAATTATTTATTATGATCAGAACAGTTTTGAGTACCCTGATTGGTTTAATGCATCAGTGAATAAGCTCAACACAAAATCTTTTTGGTACTTAAGTTATAAATCTGCACACAATGATTACTCCACCTCTTACAATTTTATTTAATTCGATTGATATTCATGGAGGGTCTACGAGGTTGGATGACTGACATAGGTCCTAATGGAAATTCACAACGGACACAGGTTTCTGGGGCCAGTCTTTGAAGCAGGAAATAAAGTTTGAAAGGTGACAGACTCTGTGGCCCCAAATGATGTCACTTGGGTACAAGGATCATTTTAAACTAAAGACATTTACAAAACAGCAGAAGCAAGAGGGGTAGTCTGATTCCCCATTTTCTTTGTGAAAAGAGGAGATAAAATCACTCATGTGAAAGATGCATTCATTCTACCAAGAGGAAAGAAGCAATCTTTGATGAGAAATCATAACCTAGACCTTCCTGGAATAATTCCTACCTTCCTTTACCCTTGATATATAATTTAGTTACTTTTCCACAATTGCCTCTCTTCGAGTAACCTAACAACGAAAGTATGTAGGTTTTGCTATTTCTTTGGGTTGTAAATTCCAATGAGGGCTCCTGAATCCAATAAAACTTACTGTAAGATTAACTTTTCTCCTGTTAATCTATCTTAGTTTCATTTAATTCTCAGGGCCAACTGAAACTCAAAGAGGGTAAAGAAGTAACCTTTTGCCCCCATTATAGAAATGTTAGTGATGTAAAGTAGAAAATGGGTCTCGTAAAAGATAAAAAAAAAAAAAAAAAAAAAAAATTACATATATGTTGTAAGATGCTCTACTACACAGACATTGCCTCAAGGAGAGGGATGATTCTAAAGTGAAGGAAAAAATAGGAAAGTTAAATGTTCACAAGCACACACAGTGAACACACAGACTTTACCTTGTAAAATTGAATTGTGACTTTGAAGAATAGAATGTAAAAAAATTACAATCAAAACTCATATTTATGGAATTGCAACCCCAAAGTGTTACTATGTAATTACAAAACTTCCTATTAATTCCTAGTTTTAAAAATTAAATTATTTTTTGGTACTCTTAGGAACTTGACTTAAATGCATTTTTTCTATATGCATTATCTGAATGCATTTTATATAATTTGGTACTTTATTTTTACTATTTTTATAAATTTTCAGAATATTATGGGGGTACATAAGTTCTGATTACATAGTTCGTTTTTGTATATTTTAAGTCAAAGTTACAGGTGTTCCCTTCACTCAGAATGTATGCAGTATACCTGTGCAGACTTAAATGTATCTTTAATAATTATAAAATAAGCCCAAATCAAAAAATAAATCTTTTACGTAAAAAAGCTATAAGCCAATTATAACCTAAGAATATGGGGAAGGGGGAGACGGAAGGGAGGGGAGGGGAGGGGGGAGGATGGGCGGAGGAAGGGGGATTGGTGGGACCACACCTACGGGGCATCTTACAAGAGTACATGTGAAACTTACTGGATGTAGAGTGTAAATGTCTCAACACAATAACTAAGAAAATGCCAGGAAGGCTATGTTAACTGGTATGATGAAAATATGTCAAATGGTCTATAAAACCAGTATATGGTGCCCCATGATTGCATTAACGTACACTGTTACTTAATAATAAATAAATAAATAAACAGAAAAGAAAACAAACAAAAAAGGACAGCAAAACAATAATAATTAGTTGAATAGAGATTCAAGAATTAAAATTACCTAAATTGTTCATTTCCTTTACTTTTCTATAGTAATATATATTTCGTATTTAAACATCTGTGACTCAGAAATTATACTTGCTTGTCTGGGTGCCCATAGCTCAGTGGTTAGGTCACTGGCCACATGCACTGGGGCTGGTGGGTTCAAACCCAGCCTGGGCCTGCTAAACACACACACACACACACACACACACACACACACACACACACAAATAAAATAAAAAGAAATAAAATAAAAGAAATAATAGCCAGGCATTGTGGTGGGCACCTGTAATCCCAGACACTAGGGAGGATGAGGCAAGAGAATCGCTTGAGCCCAAGAGTTTGAGGTTGCTGTGAGCTATGACATCACCGCACTCTACAGAGGGCAACAAAGTGAGACTCTGTCTCAATAAAAAAAAATAATAATACTTGCTTATTTTCGATTAAAGTATACTTTAAAATAACTAAAAGAATAGCATTGGAATGTTTCTAACACAAAGAAATGTTAAATGCCAGAGGGATAGATTCGCCCATTAAGTTGATTTGATTAATTCACATGGCAGATGTGCCAATATTAAAACATCATATGGGTCTTATAAAGATATACAACTATTATGTACCCATAATAATTAATAATTAATAACTCAAAACTGAATCATTCCCCTGTTCTTTCAGATTATCTTTACATTTAACACGTTAAATTGTCTATTGTTTTTATTCTTTGGAAAATAATATTCACTCTCTCAAATGGAGAGTTTAAGTGAGTTTGTGTGGATTTGTCTATACATATGCACGTGGGAGATATTTTAGGGAACTGTTTCTGAGGGGAAAATGTGACTTACAGAGATTACTGCCTTATAATCATTTTCTAGGAATAGAAATATTTCAAAGTTGCCGTAAATTCCATTTTATTGGTCTCTATTAAAAAGTTATAAAATAAAAAATTAGTATTAGATTAATAAAATTAACATGTACTAATGAAGAGTTATACACTAATTTGGGGTGATTTATTTATTCCTTTCCTGATGAAATGTTTCTAGCATAACGCTCTTTAAAATGAAAAATTATTTTCATGATCACACCTTCAATTCTCCAATACAGAAAAAAATGCAGAGAAATTTATTTGAGCAATACTGTTCATAAAGAAATGTTTCCATATGTACCCTAAGTTCTAATGTCATCTATGCTACTGAAAGGATAGAAACTGTCAAAATATATGGTAGGAGAACTGCTTGATACAGTTCAACACACTATGTCACTATGTGGCCATTGAATAACTAGAGAAAATATTTTTGATGCAAAAGTATATCATTCATGGGCCAATGTAGTAAAACATAGATAATGTTTGCACTATGCAAAATCCAAGTAAGTATGATATTTAAATATTATACATTATTTAGTATTTAAAAAATTTGTTGGTCATTCTTGCTCTTCTAGGACAAGGCATCCCTCTGTTTAAGAGGAAGAAGGAATAAGCATCCCCCTCCCCCTCAAACAGATTTTAGACTTCAGATTAGAATTTGAAAAACATTAGCTGTTCCAAGTTTTGTTTTCATATGTAAGAATGGTGTTCCTGTTTTTGATTTTCCCTGTGATAGGAGAAGAGGTTTTAGGAGTTATGTACACACAAAGCTTAAAGCTTGGGTTAGTAAGAACTTAGATTTATTTTTAATCCAAATGTAATATCATTAAAACAAAATATAAATATTGTATAAGAAAATGTGCGTGTCTCAAAGATGACAGGGAAAAGATTTCTAAAAGCAATAAAAATCCTTCCTATAGTCCTGGCTACTTGGGAGGATGAGGCAAGAGAATCACTTAAGCCCAAGAGTTTGAGGTTGCTGTGAGCTGTGACATAAAAGCACTCTACAGAGGGTGACATAGTAAGACTCTGTCTCAAAAGGAAAGAAAGGGAGGGAAGGGAGTGGAAGGAAGGAAGGGAAAAGGAAAAGAGAAAGAAAGAAGGAAGGAAGGAAAGAAGGAAAAGAAAGTCCTTCCTGATCTGGGGGGAAATGTTCATTCATTGGGATAGGGGACACCAGTAGAAAGTGCTTACACCTTGTACCCTGTAACCAGCATGCACCCTATGTGGCGCCCAGGTAGAGTGAACCTGCTGGGAGTATTCAATCTGATTAAGAGCCCTGTGCTGAGCTTTGGAGGAACTTACTGTGAGATCACAGTAGAATTTTTACATTTTAAACAAATCATCAATTTAAGAGTAAATGTACATTGCTATCCTTGCTTGGAGATAGTGTTTATAACACAATGTCATCTACTATTTCTATTTTATTGATTGAAGGAAACTAGTAAGATAATGAATGCATGTCAAGGGGGATTATCAACAAAAACTGATAAACATCCTGACATGATATTGTCTCTTGGGATAAAACCTACAAATCATTCTTCTTTAGGACCATTAAATTCATACCTTGAATTGAAATGTATTGAATTGATACACTGAAGCAAATTGTATTTTGTTTGTTATTTGTATAGCAGGATTTGATACATTCTTTGTTGATATCCCCAATCATTAAAAATAAATCTGGCTGAATCACAGTACATTCAGAATTTGCACTCTTAAATAATTACATTCTAAGACAAAGGTAAAGTTTGAATATGTAAGATAACACAGAAAAATAGAATGCAACAGCTTTACTAAACTTTTAAAATATCCATTTAAAACCTAAACTTAATTATAAAACTAGGGCTAGGGAAAAAGAAAAGTAGCTGTTACACCTATTATAAGGAAATCAAAGAGCTAATCTTAAAATCAAATAATAAATATATACAGAAAGTCAGTATTCTTCAAAGAGGCCAAGTACAGAGAAAGATTAAAGGTGAAGTGAAAGTTCATTAGTGTGTTATTGGCTAAAGCAAAGATAAGCTACTGTATATCAATGATAAAATCTGAATCAAGAGACTTGAATCATTTTGTAAATTTCACAGTTTTAAAGGTATGAATTTTGAAAAGGATTGTAAGGTATGACAGTTGATCAGGAGTCTAGGTTATGCTTTTTAGGAATAAAAATATGTAGGGTAAAATTACAACCAATTCACATTATTAACATGGTATAATTTGAGGCTATCAAAATCAGTAGAGAGTAAAAAAAAAAAAAACAGAAGCTAGCAGATGTTCTTGTGCCACAAAACAACTGAGTGACTTGTTAATGCCACTGTTTTGTTTTGTTTTGTTTTTGCGGTTTTTGGCCAGGGCTGGGCTTGAACCCACTACCTTTGGCATATGGGGCCAGCGCCCTACTCCTTTGAGCCACAGGCACCACCTGCCACTGATATTCTTTAACTAACTTATTGAGTATTTAAACTATGTTCATTCAGCTACAGCCTTCGGTGTTTGCAAATCACTGAAACACATTTGAAAACGTTACAGTGAGTTATGTAACACTAGATTTAATCCTTCAGCTGAAATTACATTAACATCAGACAGAACTACTTTGTTAATTCTGCAGCTAAATTAAATGTATTGCTAAGAAACTGATGAGAAAAATTTTAACCTTTTAAACTAAAAATGAATCAAATCTCCAAAAGATCCCTGACACACTAATGTATTTTGTCAACGATATAGAAAAACAAAATAAATAAAAACTGAAGCACCAATGTTCTTTGTATAATTATAGTACTCTGTATGATATCATTCCAACACCTACCTTATGTAAATTTACAACTCTAATAAAAGCTTTTTAACATGAACATAGGTCTATTCACAAATTGAAATAGTGCACATGGTTATATCTTTGAGTGTGTGTGTGTGTGTGTGTGTGTGTGGTGTATTGAGGAACATTTTTGTGAACATCTTCCAGGATTTATTTGCCAGAGAATTTTAAAAAACCATTCTTTTGTGACTGGTAGCTCGACTCATCAAAAATTCAAGTTTCACTCTTCATCTCCAAAAAGCTTTGACTGCATTTCATTTTTGATTTGGTACTACCAATGGCTTCCAAGTACAGTTAGAAAATGTTTGAAGAAATAAAAAGAGGAAGACTATGGAGGGAAAACATGTAAAAGAAAAGAGTTCAGGGAGGAGAGAGTTTTGATAAGAAAATAAGTGGTGGGGGACATATTTGAAGCTTACATCATGAAATAGAACTAATAAAACTGAATAACAAAATATATGAAGAATAAATGAGAACTGTATTAATTACAACTACATTGAACACTAAAATGTTCAATGATCCCATCGTTAAACTTTTTATCATTTTTTTATGAATATAAATATTCTAAGAAAAGCTTATTTACAAATTTTAATACTGTGTTTTGTGGATGTTTAATGTAATATAAAAAAGTCATTTAACATAAATATCATTTTTACAGTAAAGGAGAAAAATCACATCCATGTTCATATTTGGATACTTTCGAACCTAACAGTATATTAATATTATTCAACCTGGAAAAAAAGAATGAAATCATGTCATTTGGAACAAGATGGATGGAACTGAAGGCCATTATGTATCATCAAACAACTCAGAAGCAGAGAGTCAAATACTGCTTGTTTTACTTAAAATGGGAACTGAATAATATGTACATGTGGACATAGAGGGTGGAATAATATAAAGAGTCAGAAGGCTGGAAGAGAACAGGGGTGGGATGAGATACTGGAAATTACTCAGTGGGTCCAAGGTCCAAGGTGATGATCCTACTGTAAACCCAGACTTCACCACTATGTAATACCTGCATACGAGAAAACTGTACTTATCCCCAACCTGAAGCCATAAAAAAGCAAAAATAAATTTAAATAAGCAAGAGGCCATTAGCCTGAGATTGTGTCCATACTTTAAGTCCCTACATAAAAAAGTGTCACCTAATTTAGTATGCAAACAAACACCTTACCTAGAAATACAACAAGCTGCCAGATTTCAGCCCATCACAGGCAGCCAATTCATCACGCAGGCCCAAACAAGGCAACGCCTGGGGGTGGCCCATGAGGCCTGTAATACAGTGTAGCCAACGTATTGCTAAGAAACTGATGAGAAAACCTCAAACCTCTTGAACTCTGTATTCTACTTTGGTTTTGCATCTGGTCTCCAAAACCCATTGCTCACACCGCTGTGCAGAGCCCTCTGGAATACCTCTGAGTTGTAAGTTTCGCTCAATTCATAAATAGTTCTTCACTCTAATAAACTTTGTTAAAATGAATTTGAAGTTTTTCTTTAACAGCCTGTTAACACGTGTCAAGAATAGAGTATCACATGTGTAGGCAAAACCTTACACATTTCTTTCATAAATGATGGATTCTAAATTGTTTTGAAGCATCCCTTCTGAAGAACCACAGTAAGAGTTGCGCTCCCTGGGTCTTTTTCAAGCAGAAAATTGTAGGCATCAGGTTTGGGGAAAATGTTCTTAAGTAAAGCAGCAGTTATAGCAATCTAGATGAGGGTTTCAGATACATTTTGTCACAACTTAAAGTAAGAAATGCACTTCACCTCACAGTCTGGAACATTTACACATATTGAATTTATATATGAATTAGAATTCTGATGTGTGCACCTGTCATTCCATTCCATTTTAATCTGTCCTCACCTATTTCATTCCACTTCATTATATTTCACTTGAAATAATATCAGGAAACAACTTATCCAATGTAGATTATCTGATCCACCAATGGGTCCTAACTACAATATGAAAAAAAAAAAAGAAAGAAAACCTGAAATAGATTGATGCAAACACGATCATAATAATAGTTAGCTATAATAAAAATGGCCAGTGATTTTCCTCCTTAAGTTCTTTAACATGTATTCTTGCTACTTGCATGTATCAATCTACTTTTATATTTTGGCAAGTAGGTTTACACATCCATGAAACACTTTTTTTAATCAAAAAATATAAAACGAGTGTTATCCAATACATGAAATCACCTAATGTCACCCTTATATGATTAATGAAAATTATCTTAACATCCCTGCCTGAGTGTTGTCCCACCTCTTTTTAAAATAACTTCAGTGACGGGAAATTCACTAAAATGTAAAGCAAGATGTTTTTCGGGATACTATTAATTTACCCCAGATATAACCAAATTTCAATTTAAACTTTGACAATGATCATTCAACGACATTGTAAAACCCTAAAATGTAGCAAAATTCAAATTTTATTGTTTGCAGTTCTTAAACTACATAACCCTTACCATTGTCTATTTTTCAGCATGATCTTAGAATTTAGCATGAAGTTGGAGCACAGTTACATTTAGATTCCCTCTCTGATCTCCCAGCTCCATTAACAGCCATTTATTTTCCGTTTAATGTACTTTCATGCTTTATAGTACCAAAAAAAAAAAAAAAAAAAAAAAGCAACCCAGATACTTGTGAAAGGATGTTCCAATATGATATACAGTTCTAAGAATTTAATATAATTGTGATTAATATTAAATTGTGAGGAAAAGAAAGTATCAGTCTCTTGCTAACTTTTAATTTTATTCCCATACCAAGAAAGTAAAAAAGAAGTGTTAATTATTGTTAACATTGGGGGTCATATTTTACATACTCATTTTAAAAATCAAATTTACGATGCCAGAGAGTTGTATTTATATGTGCTATTTGTAACTATACACAATATCCTTGTGTATACTATCTTATCTTCACGCTATTTTATGATATTTGGAACATTATTGTTCTAAATTACCATATTTCTTTTATCTATATTTTTATTATATTTCCTAAGTCATAGCTATAATTTATTTAAGCCATGTCTTGGCCAGAAAATTTTATCTGCTTTAAAATGTTGAGAGCTTTATGATGCATTTTCCTGAAATGTATTTTGGCAAAAACACAAGGCTTCCTGCCTCTAAGCTTCGTAGGCCTGCCATAAATGCACTTGAAATTCAAAGAACAGAGAAATAAATGTGGAGTGGATAATTCAGAGAAAATGTCCAGTTAGGGAAATGGCTTTAGCTGAGACTTCGAGGAGTGCTATTTAGCTAGGATGAGAAGCAAAGAGATATGGCAAAGGAGGAATAGACAGAAAGGCTGTAAACTCCTCTCTCACTGGAAAAGATAGCGCACGTTGAAAAATGTGAACAGTAACATTTGTGTCATTCTTGGGTGTGTGTGTAGGACTTCAAAATATAAAAATTACTTTCAGAGACCTGGACTTACTATTCCATCCCCAAACTTAGAAGGAATATAAAATATATATCATATTCCTGTTACAAAAAAAATTGTGAAGTCCAGAAACCTCCTGAGGCTTCCTTTTTTTTTTTTTTTCTTCAGTAAAATGGAAAGAATCTATAAAATAGTAGATCAAAGGTGCATGCCATGCCTTTTTTTTTAATTTTTATTTTTTGCAGTTTTTTTGGCTGGGGTCAGATTTGAACTTCCCACCTCTGGTATAGGGGGCCGGTGCCCTACTCCTTTGAGCCACAGGTGCCACCCATGCCTTTTCATATATCTGACAAATACCTATGGAGCAATGACTATGTGCCAGGCACTACTACATACTTAGAATAATTTGGCAATAAAATAGACAAAAATATCTATCACTGTGAAACTTATATTTTCTAATAGGAGGCATATAATAACTATAATTAAGACATAAATGACATAGTGGTATAGTAATGACATAATGACAGTCAAGTAAATGTATCAAGGAAGAGTTAATGAGCAAATATCAAAGGTAGCTGATAGTTAAAGATGGGCACTACGAGGAACTGACCAGTGATTTCACAACATGGGACCCTGCTGTGAGTTTCTTGAGGTCAGAATTATGTACCTATTGGTTTTTCCTGTAATCCAACACAGAGTTTGAAAAATGTGACTTCTGATTCCAAGCTCAGATTCTTTATATCACAAGTTCTGATTCTAGAGGTGAAGTGCTGCCAGAACCCAGATTATTTCAATTAGCTAGACCATGCAAAACTTATTAATAAAAAACAATTAATAGATGTTACCTGA
>CAUYPK010033918.1:0-24581 GCA_963574355.1 Loris lydekkerianus
AAAGAATATAGGCAGATGTACAGAACTGAGATTCGGATGGCTAGGATGGCAAGAAAAGCTGGCAACGTCTACGCACCTGCAGAACCAAAATTGGCATTTGTCATCAGGATCAGAGGTGTCAATGGTGTGAGTCCAAAGGTCCGAAAAGTGTTGCAGCTTCTTCACTTCACCAGATCTTCAGTGGTACTTTCGTTAAGCTCAACAAGGCTTCCATTAACATGCTGAGGATTGTAGAACCGCATATTGCATGGGGGTACCCAAATCTGAAGTCAGTAAATGAGCTAATCTACAAGTGTGGTTATGGCAAAATCAATAAGAAACGAATTGCGTTGACTGATAACAGTTTAATTGCACGATCTCTTGGTAAATACGGCATCATCTGCATGGAGGATCTGATTCATGAGATCTAGACTGTTGGAAAACGCTTCAAAGAAGCAAATCACTTCTTGTGGCCCTTTAAGTTATCATCTCCACGGGGGGAATGAGGAAAAAAACAACCCACTTTGTAGAAGGTGGAGATGCGGGTAACAGGGAAGATCAAATCAATAGGCTTATTAGAAGAATGAACTCAGGTATCTGCCCTGATTGTTTTTGTAATCTGGTCAGTTAATAAACAGTGACTGCTTTCAAATTGAAAAAAAAAAAAAAAAAAAAAAGCTGCAAAGACTAATCTATTTTATTTTTTTTTATTAAATCATAGCTGTGTACATTAATGCAATCATGGGGTACAATGTGCTGGTTTTATATACAATTTGAAATATTTTTATCTAACTGGTTAACATAGCCTTCATGGCATTTTCTTACTTATTGTGTTCAGACATTTATATTCTGCATTTAGGAAGTTTCACCTGTACGTACCCTCAACCAACAATATTTATTGCCTGTTCACTATGTGCCAGGTGCTCCACCAGCAACTGTGCTGTGTTGGCCAAAAAGATGAACAGAGTTCCTACCCCCAAGGAGTTTATATTTTACTAAAGGGCTAAAACAGCAAGCAAATAAGCAAATAAATTGATATGCCATGAAACGCACGGCCGAGATAGAATATGGCAAACAGCTTGGAGCTCTGTTTCAGGGAAGTGATCAAGGAAGCCTTCCCCTAAGGAATGTCACTGATGGCAAAGCACAACAGGTGAAAAGTACAGCTGCCCATTTGATGAGTAAGAGCATTTCCAGAGGAGGCAAGCCCAGGTTCAGTCTACAGCACGAGCTAAACGGATACTGTTCCAGTGTTCCTTGTCTCCCACTGTGGCTCCTGCCTACTCCTAACCTGGGAGTAAGGAAGACGGTACCGTGCACCCCAAGCATCTGGGGAAGTCATTGTTCTACCTGAGCCCAGATCACCCCCAGTTGGGCAGTGGCCGTCTGACCATGCTCCAGATGCAGCTGCTCTCCCCTACCAACTTCCCTTCCAAGTCACTGTTCCATCTCCCAGGCCCCAAGCCTGTGAACTTGGCCAGATCAGTTTGGCTTGGTTTTTCAGGTAAGAACTTTTCACCCCAATATTCCCCACACCATCGACAGGGTGCATATTTGCAGATTGGTCTGTATGTGCAGAAGCCGAGAGCCCCAGAGGATTGATTCAGGTCTGGAAGGGTGCCAGGTTTTCATTAAACCCCTTATAAACCAGCCCTGCAGTTCTGCAGGGCCACATCTGCCGAGGAAGCCATCTGTGATTCATATCGTCCTGCTCCAACAAAACGCCAGCAGTGTGAAAAACTCTCCCCTCTGCTCTGCAGTGAACTGGAAAAGTAACATTAGTAATCACTTTTGCAGGCTCCATAATGACATAATGGGCATTCGCTTAAGTCTTAAACTCAGGCTGATAGTCCCTGCCAAGAATCTGGGTGGATCCAAGCTGTCCTAAAAAGTGCAGGTCATCATTTCATGCCCACTACTCGACCTAAGAGAATATGGAGAATTTTCACTTTGAGATACATGGAGAAAAAGTAACTAGTATTTAATGAGTGTCTGCCGAGCGTCAAGCTCTTTACAACCATGACAACATGAAAATGCAGGCATTATTACACTCATTTTATAGATGGGGGACCTGAGGTTAGAGATCTTAGCTGGCTTATCCAAAGCCACACAGATCAGTGGCATGGCTGGAAGTCAAACTCCTATCTCATGAACTCCAAAGCCCATGAGCTTTCCACTACCTGTGAAGAAATCCCTGAGGATGGCCTGCAAACTAAGGATTGGGGAGCTCGTTTGGATTTTTCTATGATGTCAGTGCGTTGAAAATGAAACAAGGGGGGACAGATAGGACATCTTCCACCTGGAGGAGGCTGGATCTAAGTAAAACCTCTAAATAATGGAGCTGCACTTGGGTTACTTAAATTCCTAACACTTACTCTGAGTTGGATACACTGCTTGATTCCTGCTTCCTCCTTCCCCAAGCCCAATCCATCCTCAAAAAAAAAAAAAAAAAAGCACCTGTTCCTGATGCCCAAGTTCACATCTAAAAATAGAACCATCCAACGAGGGTCCATTTCGCTAAGGGCACCTTCCAAACAAAGCGTGCTCACCTTTGGTGGTCCCACGCAGTCTTAAAGCTAAAAGTCCTTTTTCTTCTGAAATGGCCAGATCTCTCTGGGGCTATACAGGACTGAAGGATGGGTTCTTTAAAGAACGAAGATGCACCAGTTCCCGTCAGGAGACACGTGGACCAAAAAGCACACACTGGAAGAAGAAAGACCCAGATTTCAGGACCAAGCAGGCCAAGGTTTGAATTGTGGCTTTAATCCAAATCGCTGTGCAGATTTCAGACAGATGCTTCCCTTTCTGAGCGCTCTTATGTGGAAAGGCATCTGACAGTGCCTCCCATCCAGGGTAGCTGTGAGCAGGGGGGAGACCATACATGTAGACATGGGCACATGGTCGGTGCAATCAAACTTAATTTGCTTTCCTTACCTTTCACATTTATCTCATCTTTGGCTAAAACTTCAAAGACAGTTTTTTTTATAAAGGCAAAAGAGTTGATAGTTTTCATTTGGAAGGATAGTTTTTGATATTTCAGATGTTGTTGGATTGTCCAAAAGTTGAACTTTCAGCAGCTTTTCCTCTTCCCTTATAGAAACACCTAGAAATAATTTCCTGATCCACATCCCGTTGAAGGCAAAAAGCACCTGGAGGGAGGGAGTGCAATCCTGCTGAAATCACGCTGTGGAGCCTACCCCTTTTCCATAGATTACCAGGTTAGCCAAAGGTTTAGCTTTGTTTAAACAACAAAAAAGGATGCAGATGGAGGGAGATAAAGTGCTGACATTCGGGAGGCTGGAGCTTTAGGCTTGACTAAGGTTCACGAAATGCAACCACCATGTACATATCCATCCACAGGGAAGTCCTTACAGGCAGAAGCCGCTTGGATTTCTCACTTTATCACTTGAGCAAATTGTTCTACACCTCTGAACTTCAGGTTCCTGCAGTGGGGACCAGAGATGATAAAAATTACCTTGCAGGGTGATTAGGGGATTACTAATTAATCCATAAAGCTCCTGGGTGCAGTGTCTTGTAGAGAACAGGGGCTTAATAAATGGCTGTTTTATTACTTACAAAACACTATTTTGATATCCATAACAATGCTGTAAGCTGAGAATCACTTATCCTGTTGTTGTTGTTTTTTTTTTAAGATGAAGAAATGGAGATTCAGAGAATCAAACATCACATTGAGGACCCTGCAGGCCTGGCATGCACTGAGAGCCTCTGCACGCAGATTTATTTGACTGCAAAGCTGTTTTCCTTCCTGCTTGCACATCGCTGCCACATAAGTTCCTGCAGATGCAGAGAGAGAAAGGAGATTTCAAGTGCAAGTGCCTTTCGTCTCCATCTGAGCTGCTTCCTTTCCCTGGCTCGTTTGTTTCTGTCTCTGCAGTCCCGGCTGAGGCCTCCCTTATGCTGCCAGCCTCCCCCAACCTGAGCCTGGCTGCCAACTGAGGCTCCCTCCCAGCCAGAAAGGCATTTGGGAAACCACAGCCCCCTTCCTCGCCCACCACTGCCTTTGAAGTGACCTGTCATTTGACCAGTACCTGTTCACGCTACAAATCCCAGGCTCCTTCCCTCCCTGGGCCCAGGTTCCTCCTATGTTCAGTGCAGACACCAGATAATCTGCCTTATTTTTCTCTGTGCTTAATGGCAATGCAACTGGAATTTACTAAGCACCTACTCTGTGCCAGACACTGGGCTTGGCTCTGGAAAGAGAGACTTGAGTACACATAGGCTCTGCTTTTCAAGGACCCACGGAGTAGGACGGAATCCAATTTGGTTCAGTTTAAATAATTGCTGGGCACCTACCATAGGCCAGACCCTGAGCTGGGTGCCAGGGGATACTGAGATAACCAAGACCCAGCCCCTCCCCAGAAAGGTTTGCAGCTGGATGGAACAGTATCCCAGTCAGTAAACTAGTTCCTGCCAGATATCCACAGCCTACTGTGTGCCCCACATTGTACTTTACAGATATTCTCTCTCAATATAAAATAACCCTTGAGATAAATGTTTGTTCAAAAAGGCAGAAAAATTCCTCTATCCCAAACCGATCAGGAAGATGAGGACTCTAGACTTCTCTGGTCTGCTTTTTGTCTCAAAAGTTGCTGGTTTCTTGGCAGGGTGATAGCAGATCCACTTTCCGATTATTACCTCACATTTGAATGGTGTGCAAGGATTTTCCAAAGCATATTCCCTCCATTATGTCATCTGAGCATCAACGTCTCTGTCCTCAGTCATGTGAGGCTTCCTGGGAGGCCAGAAGAGGGTCACAAGTTAGGGGGAAGGAGGATGGGCAGCAGCAGACCCTGCAGATCAATTTAACCCTCACACCACCCTGGCCACCTGTCTGCCCTGGAGACAAACCAGCATCCTCACCACCAAGCTGGAACTTCCAGCATGGTCTCGTGGGGGCTCCATACAGAAGTGTTGCTTGGCCCATATGACCTTGGGAGAGACTCCCTAAGCCTCTCTGGGCCTCAGTTTCACACTTGTCAAGAGGCAACGCTCACCTCTGCCATCTGCACCATAAGGGCTGCAGCTGGTGCCCAAAACTGAAGGGAAGGCTTGGCTCCCATAGCTCAGTGGTTAGGGCACCGGCCACAAACACTGGAGCTGGCAGGTTCAAACCCAACCCAGGTCTGCTAAACAACAGTGACAACTGCAACAAAAAAATAGCCAGGCATTGTGGTGGGCACCTTTAGTCCTAGCTACTTGGGAGGCTGAGGCAAGAGAATTGCTAAGCCCAAGAGTTTGAGGTTGCTGTAAGCTATGACACCATGGCACTCTACTGAAGGTGACATAGTGAGACTGTCTCAAAAAAAAATAATAATGGCAGGGAAGAAGGCTTTGAAGAAGTCACAAACGTGCAAGTCCATCCTCAGTGATGGATTTCTGGCATGTGACTATGGAAGCAGAGGTCCAGAAGACAAAAACAGATAGGCCACCATCCCCTCCAGGAATCCTACCCTGACTTTAGGGCCTGCTCCTCCTAGAGGGCCCAGCAAGGTCGTTCCCAGAGCTGGACTCCCCACCCTGGTAACTTATCTGCCTTGGCCTGCTGAGCCAGGCTCGACTTGCAGACCCACAGGGAGGGGCCTTCACAGGGGCAGACAGGTCTGGTCCCAGGATGATGGCATCTATGCCAAGACCCCACTTTGTTTTAATGAATGACACCAGACACTTAGGCCATAAACTCTTCAGATTGCTGCGTCTGGCAGTAATTACATGCCTCCCATTAATAAATCCTATTTCTGAATGGTTTACTGCAGCCCTTTCTTCAAACGTTGCAGGCTGAAACCTGTCAGATGAAACCAGAGGTCGACTCTGCAGAGGAGGCAAGTAAGGTGGGCGGCTGTGTGGGCGGGAAAGGGGAGGGGTGAGCAGCAGGCTGTCCTCCAGCCCCCAGGCCCTAGGGGGAGGGGGCTATGACCCCCACCCTCCCACCCAGTCAGTCTGACCAAAGTTTTACCCTGAAGCCATCTCTACTGCCACTGGCATCAGCCTCACCTGGAATTTGGAGACAGCCTGTCCTCCCGCCCGTCCTCCACATGCTGCCAGGGAGATCTCCCTAACATGAAGGTGGGCCACATCGCACTCCTGGGTAAAACTCCACGGTGGTCTCCGGCACTTCAGGGCAAAGTCCAAACTCCTCCCCAGTCTAGGCCCATCAGGATCTGAATCCTGGTAGGGACCTAACTTGTGACCCTCTCCTGGCCTCCCAGGAAGCCTCACATGACTTAGGACAGAGACGTTGATGCTCGTTTCCCAAAACTTACCCATCCTGTTCCACCCGTCACCTTGGTTCTATGGAGTGATGCTTGGACCAGCAGCATCAGTGTCATCTGGGCACTTTAGAGAAATGCACATTCTCCGGGCCCACCTAGAGCTACTAATTTTCAGAAACTCCGGTTATCTTTTTTTTTTTTTTACAAACCTGCAGGTGATTTGGTGTGTGCTAGTTTAAAAACACCTCTTTGCTTAGGGTGTTTGTTTGTTTTTTGAGACAGAGTCTTACTCTGTCACCCTGGTAGAGTGTCACAGATGCCATCCTGTGGTATTACCATAGCTCACACCAACCTCAAACTCCTGGGCTCAAGCAGTCCTCCTGCCTCAGCCTCCTGAGTAGCTGAGAATCAGATGTGAGCCACAACACCTGGCTAGTTTTTCTAGTTTTAGTAGAGATGGGGTCTGGCTCTGGCTCAGGCTGGTCTCAAAATCCTCAGCTCAGGTGATCCACTGATCTCGACCTCCCAAAGTGCTGGGATTACAGGCATGAATCACCAGCCCTGCCTCTTCTCCCAGTTTTCTTAAACTTCAAAGTGCGCAGGAACCATCTGGGAGATCTTGTTTAAATGTAGATTCTGATTTCGTTGGTCCAGGGTAGAGCTCAGGGAGTTGCCGTTCCAGCAACTTCCCTGGAAATGTCAGCACTGTAGGTCCACACATCAAACCCTGAGCAGCAAATCTCTGGACAACATGGATTACAAATCCCTCCCCATGTCCCAGCACACCTGCTGCTCTCTGCCCCAGGCCTTTGTGAATCTGTTCCCTCCACCTTCCTTAGTTTTCTTTCTCCCTCTTCTCTCTGTTCATCAAAGAATTCTTATCTATCAGAAGTCAGCGTAAAGAGACCCCGAACTCAGAAGATGTTCCTAACTCCCCTCCGCAAGTAGTTGAAAGCCCGCCTTTCCCTGTGTCTGCACACACCCCCATCGGAGCACTGCTTATGTCACACTTTTTGTCTATCTGTACCTCCTTCTACAAAGAACTGGACTGTCACTTCTTGCATCTCTTAACCTCAGCACCAACACAGTGCCCAGCCCAGAGCAGAACAATGGCCGGTGAGTGAGTAAGGGATGAGGGAATGGGAGGGTAATCACAGGATTCGGGAGTGGACCTGCGCCTGCATCCTCATCTCTCCTAGGAGACCTTACAGGGGGCAACAGCAAACTCTGTTTTCTAAACCAAACTGATCTAGGATTGCCTCATTGTCTAGAAGACACAAAACAGAGACATGGTCTCCCTGACCCAGGAACCTGGGAGAAAATGTCCAAGTGTAAGTGGGCAAACAGCAGGTGTACACATATGGGTTTCCCAGATAGGAAGACTTCACACACCAAAATTTCACAGCAAGTGCCTTTATTTATTAAGGTATGTATTCCCTCCACTAGCATTCACTTAACGCTATGTGACAAATGCTGTTAAGAAGTGGGGATGGGGCTGCGCCTGTGGCTCAGTGAGTAGGGCGCCGGCCCTATATGCCAAGGGTGGCAGGTTCAAACCCGGCCCTGGCCAAACTGCAACAAAAATAAATAAATAAAATAAAATTCCAAAATTTGGGAAAAAAGAAAAGAAGAAGAAGGAGAGGAGGAGGAGGAGGAGATAATTATAGCCCAGACAAAGGAGAGAAAATTGATTGAAAGGGAAGGGAGTGGGGAGGTTTGATAGACGGAGAGTAAACAGTGGGACCACGTCCATGGACATATTGCAAGGGTACTCTCAAATCTATCAAGTGTAGAACATAAGTGTCTTAACACAATAATCAAGTAAATGAGGCAAAAGCTATATTACTCCGTTTGATGTAAACATATCAAATTGTAAAAAAAAATCAACACATTGTACCCTACATATGCATAAATGTATTCATGATCATGTGTATATGACTTAATAAACAATAAAGTGCCAGCAAACTGAAAAAAAAAAAAGTGGAGATGGGAAATGAAATGATCTCTTCTTTGCTCCCAAGAGATCAGTCCAGTGGAGGAAACACACTTGAAACAGATCAGAACACAGAGTGACAAAGCCCCAACCCGGGTTGCGCTGATCATGAGGCTACACTTTTAATTTTGCCAGGAGGGATGGGGACTAGCACCAAAAAGAAGGTGACATTTGAACTGAGTCTTAAAAGATGAGTTAGATTTTCTAGGAGGAAAGTGGAGAGGAAGGACATTTCAGGCACGGGAACAATCCAAGTGAGGGAGAATGTTAAGGAGATCGCTACCCATGGAGGAGCTGGGTACGTGTAGATGGGGCGGGGTGGTGGGGGTGGGGAGGTTGGGAAGTCCACAGAACCAGACCAGCCCTTCAGCAAACCCTCGCTGGGTGCCTAGTACTACTAAGTGCTTGGCACTGCGGCAGACCCTGGAGGTAGAGACAAACAGTAAGGAACATAGAAACGGTTCTGCTCTCCTGGAGTTTACAGTTTACAGTCTGGTAGGAGCGGTGGGGAAAACCCAAACAAAACAAAACCAAAAAAGGCAAATCAATGAAACATTTGTACATCATAACGTATAACGTATAGAGAAAGTGGCCAGGAAAGGCTTTCAGAGGGAAACTTGATCAGAGACGGAGGTGAGGAAGAGAAAAGGGGTGTCTGAGCAGAGAGAAAGATTGGGCAAACCCTGAGAAGGGCAAGAAAGTGGCGAAATCAGAAAATAAAAAGTGGATGGAATTAGTGAGCAAAAGGACAATGACAGATTTCTGTTTTTGTCAAGTGTTTGGCACAGATAAAATAGTGTTTACCTTTACCATTCTTTTTTTTTTTTATTGTTCGGAATTCATTGAGGGTACAAAGAATTAGGTTACACTGATTGCATTTGTTAGATAAAGTTCTTCTTATAATTGTGTTCCACCCCCAAGAGGTGTGCCATGCACCGTGACCCCCCATCCTCTTCCTTCCTTTCCCCTCCCCACTGTCTCATTCCACTAATTCCCTCCCCCCCCCATTAGCCCATCTACTGCCTTCTTATTAGAATAGAGTACATTGGATTCTTGGCTCTCCATTCTTGTGATGCTTTACTAAGAAGAATATTTTCCACCTCCATTCAGGTTAGTACAAAAGATGTAAAGTCTCCATCTTTCTAACGGCTGAATCGTATTCCATGGTGTATATATACCACAGCTTGTTAATCCATTCCTGGATTGCTGGGCATTTAGGCATTTCCACACTTTGGTGATTGGAAATTGAGGTGCAGTAAACAGTCTAGTGCAAATGTCCTTATGATAAAAGCATTTCTTTTATTTGAGAAGAGCTTGGAAAGGTAGACAAGCCAAGGCCACTGGGTCCAGCCGGTGGTGGGTGTTGGGGGTACGTCTGAGTGACACCCATCTGTGATCCTCTGTGTGGCAGGGATCTCTGCATGACCTCACTTCTTAGAGGTGGGTTTGTTGTTTTTTCTTTTCCGCCCTTTAAAAAATACCTACTCCCAGAAAGGTAACTCTAGTTCTTTTGTAGAAAATTGATTGGAAGGAGGCTATAGGCAGACTCTCACTTATGAAGGAGACATGTCATTATTCTGTTGAGGGAAAAAAGCTGAAGCTACTATGGGGGCAGTAAGGATGGAGACGGCCACAGCTAACCTCTCCCTTGGGAAAGGCTCCGTACACTCGGAGCACTGCACAGCAAGCTACCTTCCAGGATGCATCCAACTAACAGGCCAGCGCGTGCCCTCTGCCTGAATTTGGGGCTGGGGCACACAGCCATCCCTCCCTCTTCTGACTCAAAGCAAGAGGAAGCTCTGCACAGGCGCCCCATTCCTGGCCAACACATGCACTGCTGCCAGGCACGGGAAGTTTTTCCACCTTGCCACCGTTGAGCTGCCCTAGGGAATAATGGGGCTAAGTTTCCAGGAAGCTGCCCCTCTGGCTCTTCCTCCTGAGAAATTGGGACCTGAGGAAGACCAGGGAAGGGGGAGGCTTTACATACACAAGGACAGGTTTCACAGGCAGGCAGCATCTGCTTCCCTGCCTCACATCCTGGGAAAAGCTCTCATGCCTCACGGCATTTAGTGGCATTTGAGGAAGCAATTTTTTTTTTTTTTTTACTGGACCCTTTTAGACCAATTCTAATCTTAGCTCTAAAATATCACCAAGGATACTTCAATCCAAACCCCTTTGGGGCAGATGGGTAAAATTAAGACCCTAAGCAGGAAGTGTAAGCTGTTAACAAAGTCACAAAGCTATTTTTTGCCACAGCTGTCTCTCCAAGGCTGGTCTCCTAATTCTTGGTTCTGAGCCCTTTCACTTTACGCGCGCTTCAAATCAGTGAACAACTTGTTGAACGTTTACTATATTCCGGGCTCTAAATCATCACACCATTAAGTAAATGAGTTTTTTAAAGATTAAGACATGCAGCATGACAAAATGAAAGGGTTGGCCTCTGCACAATCACGAATGTGGTCACAGCCCCCATGACATCCTCCTGAGAGCAGGGGCGCTGCGCCCGATTTGTCACTACGTATCCACTCCAGGCACTGGACAGAATAACCATAAATGCATCCGGCAGTTCAGTTCTTTGAGGATTGTTCACAACTATAAAATAAGGCCAAGTGATATCCAGTGCAGACAGTTGAAACAGCTCGTTTTTAGGGTAGGTCTCTGAACAACGGAGACTGCGGGAGTGGTGGGTGGTGGGGATTGTTTTCCCCTTGCTGGTCAATTGCCTTTTCAGGTGGTCTTTATTAAGCTATCAATCTTTTAACCCTGACAGTCACTGTGACCCACTGCAGCTCAGGAAAGGAATCCTTCTTAATTACCAGCCTTTCTTGCTCCCTGGAGAGCCCTGAGTCCTACGCCAGGCGGAGCTGATGGATGTGCAGTCTGGTCCTACCAGCACCTGAAGTGTGTTTGCTCAAACCCGAGGGCCTAGCCTGCTGCCCCAGCCTGCAGAGAGGTGAGACTCTGGCAAGCCACCCATGCTTTTTATGTCTCCAGGAAAAGACCTTTGCTTCAGCCTTTGGAGTGTTGTTTAAGGGGTTAATAGGACAGACTTCAGAGTCAGTCCCATAGACCTTAGAATTCTATCTCCATCACTAACTGTGAAGCAAACTGCTTGCCATGCCTTGTCCTTGTCTGTCCTAGTTTCCCTCACCTGAGACACTCAGAAATGCTGGCACCTTAGCCTTCAGGAAGCTCCTCTGATCCCTCTGTGCTCATCTCCTTGGTGATCTTGCCCCCAAGATCACGCCAAACCCCCAAATGCTTATCTAGCCCAGATCCCTCCCCACAGCCCCAGGCTCAACCATCTAAGAGCAGACCTACCACGGCCAGAGGACTCTGTAATTGCATGTCCCAACCTCTCGGTTCCTGCTCTGCCTGGGGCTCCCACCTTAGTAAATGGCAACACCGTTCTAACAGTTACTGGGATCTAAGGCCATTGCGTTCACCCCCACTTGCTGCAGGCCCCCCTCCCCCAGCCTGACCTCTTCGTAACACCTACCCCCCTTACCAGTGAGGGCCAAGTTCCCTTTATCCCTGGTTCGAAACGTGCAAAAATCAGCTCGCTGATCTCCCACACTCACTCTCTTACAGACTGTCCTCACTCAGGAGCCATAGTCATCCTGGACAATGACAAATCGTGTGTCACTTCTCCACCCAAATCCTTTCATGACTTTTATTTCAGAGAAAGCTAAAGTGACCACAATGCCCTACAGATCTACTGCGTATCTCCTCCAACAGCCAGTCCCCCTTCCCTCACCTCTCCTCCCACCAGGCTCCCCACCAGCTCTGCTGTCCCAACCAGGCCCTCTTTTCTGTGCCTCCAATATGCATGTTTTCTGCTCTGAGCCCTTGCAGGTGCTGGGCCCTCTGCCTCCTTCCCCTGGTGGTGGAGGGCTCACCCTCTCCCTCCTTTCAGGCCCCTGCCCACACTGGTAGAGAGGCCTTCCTGTATCCCTCATCCTGTCCTGGACCCTTACCCTCCATATAAAAGCAAAGATCTGCTTTCTTCTCCCACATAATCCCTGAAATAATCATTCAATTATTTCCTGCCTGTCTCCTTCGACCTGAATGTAAGTTCCATGGGAGAAAGGCCTTTGCCTGCTTACCAACATCTGTTTCTCCGTCTAGAATAGTGCCTGGCACATAACCGGTGCTTTATAAATATTTGTTGAATGAAATAGATGGATTCATAAAACAGAGAGTAATGTTTACCTAGTAGAATGGTGGAAGAGCTGGCTGGGTGGCCGGTCGGTGTGAATCACCTTCGTACTGTCTGTAGGATCTTCCCCCAAGGCAGCTTCCAACATGAGTGCAGGTCCGGGTAAGTGACAGGTGAAAACACCATCCCAGCCCCTCATAGAACAATACTGAATGATTACATCCATCGTACCCCCTCTCTGCCAGTTCCTAAACTAAGATTTTACTTTTTTGATACCGTTTAATTCCATGGCAAACCAGCGAAGTAGTAGTAGTGTTTCTCTTTTATTTTTTTTTCAGGATTTGTTTTTACTGAATCATAACTGTATACACTAATGCATTTATGGGGTACAATGTGCTGATCTTATATACAATTTGGAATGCTTACATCAAACTGGTTAACATAGCCTTCACCTCACTTAATTATTGTGTTAAGACATTTATACTCTACACTTAATAGACTTGACATGTACCCTTGCACTCACCATAGGTGAGGTCCCCCTGATTACCCTCCCTCAATCCAACCTCCTCCTTCCTCCTCCCCTCCCCCTCCTTCATCCTGGGCTATAGTTGTGTTTTATCTTTCATATGAAAGTGTGGGTGATTATATATTGGTTTCATAATAGTTCTAAGTACATTGGATACTTTACTTTTTCTTTCATTCTTGAGATACTTTACTAAGAAGAGTATGTTCCAGCTTCATCCATGTAAACATAAAAGAGGTAAATTCTCCATCTTTTTTAATGCTGCATAACATTCCATGGTATAAATATACCACAATTTATTAATCCATTCATGCGTTGATGGGCACTTGGGCTTCTTCCATGACTTGGCAATTATGAATTAGGCTACAATAAACATTCTGGTATAAATATCTCTGTTGGAAAGTGATTTTTGGTCTTCTAGATATATACCTAGTAGAGGAATTGCAGGATCAAATGGCAGGTCTACTTTGTATTAGCTTGCCTTCCCACCAGCAGTGCAGAAGTGTTCCCTTTTCTTCACATGCATGCCAACATCTATAGTTTGGGAATTTTTTGATGTGGGCTAATCTTACTGGAGTTAGATGATACCTCAAAGTGGTTTTGATTTGCATTTCTCTGATGATTAAGGATGATGAGCATTTTTTCATGTGTCTGCAGGCCATGTGCCTGTCTTCTTCAGAGAAGTTTGTATTCAAATATCTTCCCCACAATGAGGTGGGATCACTTTTCCCTTCCTTTCCCTCTCTTTCCCTCCCTTTCCCTTCCCTTCTCTTCCCTTCCCTTCCTTCAAGCTATCGCCCTGGGTAGAGTGTCATGGTGTCACAGCAACCTCCAACTCCTGGGCTTCAGCAATTCTCTTGCCTCAGCCTCCTGAGTAGCTGGAACTACAGGCACCCACTACAACAGCTGGCTATTTTTTGGTTGTAGTTGTCATTGTTTGACAGGCCTGGGATGAATTCGAACCCACCAGCTCTGGTGTATGTGGCTGGCACCTTAGCCACTTGAGCTACAGGTTCTTGTTCTTTTCTTGTTAATACGTTTGAGTTCTCTGTGGATTCTGGTTATCAAACCTTTGTCAGAAATATAACCTGCACATTATCTTCTCCAATTCTGAGGGCTGTTTTCTTGCTCTACTTACTGTATTCTTGGCTGTGAAGAGGCTTTTTAGTTTGACCAGAGCCCAGTAATGTATTTTTGGTGTTGCTTCAATTGCCTGTGGGGTCCTCTTCATAAAGTATTCTCCCACGCTAATTTATTCAAGAGTTTCCCCTGCACTCTCTCCAAGTATCTTTATAGTTTTATGTCTTAAGTTTATTATCCAGTGAGAGTCAATTTTTATTAATGGTGAAAGGTGTGAGTCCAGTTTCAGTCTTCTACAAGATACCAGCCAATTCACCCAGCACCATTTGTTAAATAGAGAATCTTTCCCCCAATTTATGTCTTTGATAGGCTTATCAAAGATCAAATGATGATAAGTGTCTGGGTTCATCTCTTGGTTCTCTATTCTGTTCCATACATCTACCTCTCAATTTTTGTGCCAGAACCATACTGTTTTGATCACTATAGATTTATAGTATAGTCTGAAGTCTGGTAACATGATTCCTCCTGATTTGTTTTTATTTCTGAGTAATGTCTTGGCTATTCGAGGTTTCTTCTGATTCCATATAAAATGAAGTACAATTTTTTCCAGATCTTTAAAGTATGACAGTGGTGCTTTAATACAGATTGCATTAAATTTGTATATTGCTTTGAGTAGTATGGACATTTTAACAATGTTGATTCTTCCCAGCCATGAGCATGGTATGTTTTTTCCATTTGTTAAAATCTTCAGCTATTTCTTTTATCAGAGTTTTTCTCAGAGTTTCATAGTCAAATGTTGCAGCCCTCAAAGAATGGAGAAATACAGTAGAATCCCTCAGTAACAGAATGGAGCAGGTAGAAGACAATATCTCTGACACTGAAGACAAGCTTTTGAATAGTCCCAAGCTCTCAAAGAAGCAGAGAAGTGGAGAGAAAAAATGTATCATTCCCTGAGAGAGTTGTGGGACCACTCCAAAAGAGCAAACATTCGCCTTATAGGAATTCCTGAAGAAGAGGATGGTCCTAAAGGCACTGATGCTCTACTCTGAGATATACTGGAGGAGAATTTCCCAAGCATGTCAAGAGATACTGAAATTCAGATAGCAGTTTCAGAACCCCAGCACAACTCAATCCAAATAAAGCATCTCTTAGACACATTGTAATTAACTTTGCCAAAGTTAATATGAAGGAGAAAATTCTGCAAGCAGCCAGACTGTAAGAAAATTACAACCTACAAGGGGAAGAATATTAGAATGATTGCAGATCTCTCTGCTGAAACTTTTCAAGCCAGAAGAGGATGGTCATCAACCTTCAATCTCCTAAAAAAAAAAAAAAAACCAACTTTCAGCCCAGGATCCTGTATCCAGCTAAACTGAGTTTCATTTGTAATGGAGAAATCAAATACTTTAATAACCTAGACATGTTGAAGAAATTTGCCATAACTAAACCAGCTCACCAGGATATTCTTAGACACATCCTCCACAATGACCAGCACAATGCTCTACCACCAAAATAAACTCACTCAGAAATTTTTGAACAAAATCCAACTTCCACAAGTTTTTCAAATGTCCACTGGACGTGCAAAACACTACCAGGCTTTCAATACTCTCAATTAATCTGAATGGTTTAAATTGTCCTCTAAAGAGAAACAGGTTGGCTGACTGGATATATAAACTCAGACCAGATATCTGCTGAAAACAAGAATCTCATCTTACCTTAAAGGATAAAAATAGGCTGAAGGTGAAGGGATGGACGTCTATAATTCAGGCAAACAGAAATCAGAAAAAAGCAGGGGTTGCAATTTTTTCGCAGATACAATAGGCTTTAACCCAACAAAGACAAGGAAAGATAAGGATGGTCATTTCATATTTGTCAAGGGAAACACTCAACATAAAGAGATTTCAATTATTAACATTTATGCACCCAACCAGAAGTAGTGTTTCTAATTTTGCAGATGCAGTAATAGGTTTGGAAAGTTTAGAGAATTTAGATAGATTGTTTTTGAAAGAGCTTATCCCCTAGTAGAGATGTAAATGTTACAACCAAAATTCTATCTACCTCTGACAGGGATTTTAGAGCTGGTGGCCTGCTGGACTTCATTAGAACTCAACTGCCCTAACAGACCAAGTCTTAAAAGCTATGAAGAGATGAAGGAACAATAAGAACAGAGAGGAGCCCTCTTTTATACGTTGGGCCTGTGAGGAAATCTGCCCTTGAAACTTTTCAATAAGAGAAGTTTCAAGGTCAGCCTAGCACCAACTTTTTCAGCACTTCTTTGGAGAAAAATCTGCTAGATTACATAGATTTTCTTCAAAGAAGTGATTATGACTAAGATTTGAGCACACACGCATGAGATGTATATTTGTACCTCCAGATCCAGTCATGCTGCCCACTCTCAGTTGAAAGCACATGACAGTTAACAGAATCAGGTTAAAAAAGGGGCCAGAAATAATTTTCCTGGCTGTGCGGCTTGGTTCAGACTCTATATGGATCCCCCAGGGACCCTGATGGTGTGTTTTGTATACCAAGAAAGAGAGACTATATTTTAAAAAGTTAAAGATTTTACTTTTGAATGGTGTAAATATGGCTGATGATTTTTATCTCTTTCATCCTTATCTTTATTCTTTCTGCAATGAACATATTTTATTTGTGTGATACAAGGAAAAAAAGAACACACTAATCAGAAGATAGCAAGACTCATCACTGTCCAGACAGCACTGACTGATAGGCATCTGCAGGTAACTCTGGCCTCCCCTCTGTTGTTGAGGCCCAAAGTGTGGTGTCCTTTCCCCCAGTTTCCTAGGCTCAACAAATCTGCTGGTTCCCCAACGTTGTCCCTCCCTTCACCCTATTATATACGCCACTCATCCTAACATGCAAATTTTCATTTTGAAAAGACTTCTTAAAATCATTAAAGAAAAACTGCAAGTATCAATCCTACATTGGAGGAAATAATCAACCCCACTAAGAAGTTAAAATATGCAAATTAAAATGGTTTACCATATTTCCTTGATAAATTTTCCAGTAATAATAATAATGCATGATGCTGGCAAGGATACAGTTACATTAGCAGACTCCTAATTGTTCAGGGCATAGTGAGGAGGCTCAGCCCTACGTAAAGTGAATGGACAATGTGAAGTGCAGAGCCCTAAAGTCAGCCACTTGGTTTCATTCCATAATTCAACTTCAGGAAATGTATCTTTAAAACATAACAAAAGTTGTTAAAGATTTATGCCCCGACATGTTCACATTAGCAGAAAAAATAGTTCCAGTATCAGGTAGGTCGGAGGAGGTGCTAGGTGCCTTTGGATGTCCCCATAGCCTCTGTGCAGACTTAGTCTGGGGTTTGACTTGCAGGTTTATTTTTCTTTCCTTTGAGACTAAAGGCCTCTGCCACAAACATGCTTCCCTAGATACTGAATTGAAAAAACATCGGAGCTGATCCTCCTCTTCGTACTTATTGGAGCCAGAGGGACTGGGGCAGCACTGTCTGTCTTGGGTCTGGCATTGTTCAATCCAGATGTTAGTTGGGACAGAAAGAATAGCCCAGAACCCTGAGACAAACAGGGTCCCAATGGTCAGTACAAGTTCTACTCACTGGATGTGGATTATAGCAAACTAAAGAAAGAACATCCAGACTTCTAAACCAAGTGTTCCACATTAAAGCTGCTTAGAATGAAGGTCTCCCAGAAGCCACCTGCACAATTTTCCATTTAACCAGGAAATGTTTCTCCTCTAGGTGCATGAATGCACATTGATGCATTGTGTTGAGGATTACACTGATTAATAAATATCTGAACCTTGGCGGGGGGTGGGAGGCAGGAACCACCATGGAGAGGGATAGTTCTGAAGGCAAGGAGCCACGTGCTCATGATATCTACAAATGCAAAACCCATGTTGGATTTCCTGAAGTGAGGGCATGCTTCCGTAAGAATTTTAAACATGTCAACGTTCATAAGTAAATTGGTGTGGAAGTGTGCATTCTCTGCACCTCCACCTGTCTGTGCCTCTGTTTCCTTATGTCCGAATATAAATAAGAATTTATTTCACTGCAGGCATGTTGTGAGGACTGGACAAGTTAGTCCATCTGATACCTTCCATGAACTCAGACTTCAAAGAGCTTCGGGCAGTGCCTGGCACACAGGGACCACTTTCATCTTCCATCTCTCTTCTGGTACATCACACTAGGGAATTTCTCCTCTCACTTAGGTCTTCAACAACCCCCAGCTTCCTTACAAACCTCGCCTCACAAACACATAGACAACCCTTCCCATAGTTGAAGAACTAGTACTAATTTCTCATAAACACCTAACATGATCTGAGCCCAGGCCTGCCAAACAATAACAACTACAACCAAAAATAGCCGAGTGTTGTAGGAGGTGCCTGTAGTCCCAGCTACTTGGGAGGATGAGGCAAGAGAATCGCTTAAGCCCAAGACAGTTTGAGGTTTCTGTGAGCTGTGATGCCACAGCACTCTACCCAGGTGACATAGTGAGACTCTATCTCAAGAAAAAAAAGGTAAAATAAAATAAAGGGCCAGCCCAGAGGTGACAGGCGTGGTTCCAACTTCAGGACACTTACAGTCTGGTAGCTAAAACTCTGAGGTACCAACGCAAGGAGAGTCAAACTTTTAGGAGAGAACGGGGAGGATGAAGGAGGCAGGAAGGGGGTCAGACCCACTCGGCTGGAGGAAGACATTTTTGGGAGTGAGCCTGTGTCCCGACTGAGCCTGTTATGCCAGGTACATGGCTTCTCTTAGGGTTACAGTCTCTTCCCACGTGAGATCAATGAGCTGGCTGTCCATATCACCACCCCAAACCCAGCAAAGCAAGTGGCACATAGCAGGTACTCCATAAATATTTGTCAAATAAATGAACAGACTCTGATATCAAAGATGTGCTTCAAGATAAGGTCCAGATGTGTGGAGAGGAGAGGAAGAGAGTTCTTCCAGAGAGGACAAGACCCACCAGCTGTGGGCTCTGGAGCCATGACCGGCAGAGAGTTGAGGGATCAACTGTTCTCCCTTTTTCACGAGATCCAGGCCAGGTTTTCTCTGAGACCTTAACCCTCCTTAGGCAGGGAACCTTTAATTATTTCTCTGTGAGGCTGTACCCCAGCTGGATAGAGTTAATAAACCAGCCAGGTTTTTATCTTAACTAGGAGTCTTAGGATCAAATTCTCCCCTCATTAAAGGCCCAGAAATATCCCTGACAGCAGTGGGGGTTCTGCAGGCAGTCTGTCTGGGTGAACTCCTCCAGGGACCTCTCCTTGAGAGGTGGGGCAGAGGACTGGGGAGGGGAGGAAGCAAGGGAAGGAGGAAGGGAGGGAAGGGAAGAAAGAAGGAAGGAAAGGAGGAAGGAAGAGAGGGAGGAAGGAAAGAAGGGAAGGAGGGAGCACTAATGAGGGGCACCTGGATCCTCACCACCCCACGAGGAAGCACCAAAGTCCATTCTCCTTCCTCCCAGGCCTTCACTCTTTTTATTAACTACACACGTTTCCCCAAATAAACTTTTAAAATGTCATTGACCCTGGGACATTTTTATATTTCTAATTCTTATAACAAACACACAAGACAGATTCAGATCCAAACTGTTCTTTCCTCTTTAAAATGATGCCACATATAGTCACATAATGATAAATAAATGAATATTCATCTATCTGGAGAGAGGTTCATATGTTTACTTAAATGCACTCTGGTCTATTTTTCTGCACATTTTTGCATTATACATATATATGTGCCTGGAGACTCCAATGTGGACCCATGAGACCTGCGTTTGAATCCTGTGTCACGCTATCTATATAACATGGGACAAATCCTTTAATCCTTTTGACATGTCAGGTCCCCATCTGTCAGGAGGAGATAATAAAGCGTTTATGTTGGGGTGGTTGTGAGAGTGAAACAGGAGAATACACACAAAAGAGCCCCACATAGCCTTCCCCCCCACACTGTATTTGATCTTATTACACAGATTTGAGCACAGGTGCCTGGGGGTGCTAATTAAAAGCACAAAGCAGTGTGTTGGAATCTTACCCGAGGAAGCTTATTTACAATGAGCCAGTGATGTCCTCTTAGCTGGCTTATTTGACAGTCACAACAAGTTACATACCAGCAGGCAAGGAAAAGGAGCAGGTGGCTCCAGATCTATAAAAAAGAGAGAGAGCGAAGAAACATTAGGTAACTTCTCAAGACTTGAGGCCAGTGCTTTATTTTTTTCTTTGCAAAATACACCAGTATGTCTGTGAGTATGCCTGGGTCTGTACATGGTTACTGTTCACTCAGCATCTCCCACCGCCCCATCACCATGTAAGGTGGTCATTAAAATCCCCATTTCACAGATGAGACAACTGAGGCTGAAACAGTCAAGTCATCTCCCCAAAGTCACTTGACTAGTGAATGTGACTTTATCTTGAACTCAACTTTCTGTAACTCCAAAGCCCATTTCCTCTCTGCTGTGACAAGCCCACTCCTCTCCTCACGTTCTTAACCCAGCGCCCTGTCTGGATAGGAAGCACGTGAGTGTGTTGGCTGAGCACGTTTCCCTAGAGCTCAAGGAAGACACCAACACACCCTCAAGTATGATTGGAATGAGGCAGACCCAGTGACCAATTGTATTATTATTTTTGTTTGAATCAACAATTATTAATAATAACTAAATACTTATGGAATGTGGTGTGCTGTCATGATGCATTTTTACATTATAGGATGATTCAGTGAATCTAATTAACACATCTGTCACTTTACAGACATATCCATTCTCTGTGGTGAGAACATTTAAAATCTAATGGCACACACAGTGACTCTGCCCTGTTCCTTGGCCACCACAGCTCCCTCCCCTCTCAAGGCCTTGGCCCCTGGTTCTCCTTCTGGAAGGCACATGAACCATCTCCGCCTCACTCGAGTCTCATCTCAAACGTCCTCTCGTGTCCACCCTGGAGCACATAGCCCCACTCCCCTGAGACAAACACACGGCAATTCAGAGCTAGCGCATTCTTCCTGTGAGGACCAATGGGAAACCTGATTCTTAGTCCTTTTTTAGAGTTATGAAGTAAGATATGAATGAATTTCCCAGTTACCTATCACTAAAATTTTAAAACCAGTCATCCAGGAAGAGTTAAACTCATGCTGGGCGCTGCCTCCTGGGTAGAGGGAGTCCTGTGTGGGGCACATCCAGGCTCCCTGGGTCCCCCCCACCCCCATGAGTAGGGTGCTGGTGAGACGCCCACAGACAGGAAGGGCCTAGCCAGGCAGGTTTGGGAGGAATGTTCTGACTAATTCTTGCTAGAATCTTGTCAAAGACCAAGAATTTGGGGATGAGTTGGGTGGGAGGACTTTCTGGCTGTTGTCTGAAGAACATGGTATTAATATTCTGATGATGGTGGGTGTGAGCCAGGATTCCCTCCTACATTACCAGGCTGGAGAGGAAGGGAAGGGAGCCTCCTTGTCTAAGTATTTACCCTGCATACTTACACCTAGTCACAAAACGTCCATGCACAGTAGTGAAATCCCACCTGCCATCCACTGCCAGAGCCCTTCCTAGCCATGCGCCTATGTGTGCACAGGGAGGGTGGACACTTCAAGACTCTGCAGAGAACTAACCGCTGAGCAGAAGAAACACCAGACCTAGAATCTGAAAACCCGAGCCTGGATGCTCAATGCACTCCTGGCTGAATGACGTAAGCAAACCACATTACCCCTCTGAGCCTCAATTTCCTCACCTATATAACGAGGACAGGGAGGAACTCGAATGCAACTTTAATCTACAATTCTAGATTGCTCAAAGAATAAACAAGACAGTGGATTCTAAAGTCCAGGGCAAGCACTACCTAAATATGGGACTCAACAATTCTGCCTAGTAAAAAAGAAGAGGACCCAAGAAGGAAGATTAAACTGTCTCTTTCCTCCAAGAGCTCCTGGTGCGATGGTAATCCTGTATTACCCTCACCATGTCAGTAGAGGCATCAGTTTTACAGCAACTCCCACCTAAGAAACCTCCTGCAGTGTGTAAGAATGATGAGATTTGCATATATCTGGTTTGCAAATGTTCGGGAAGCTACACTGTCCCTAGATCCCTAGATATGTAACATGAACATGCCTTTATTGCTATGAGTTTATTCTTTACTTCTTTTTTTTTTTTTTATTAAATCATAGCTGTGTACATTAATGCGATGATGGAGCACCATACACTGGTTTTATAAACAGTTTGACACATTTTCATCACACTGGTTAACATAGCCTCCCTGGCTTTTTCTTAGTTATTGTGTTAAGACATTTACATTCTACATTTACTAAGTTTCACACTTACCCTTGTAAGATGCACCGCAGGTGTAATCCCACCAATCACCTTCCCTCCACCCATCTTCTCCCCTCCCTCCCTTCCCTCTCCCCATTCCCCATATTCTTAGGTTATAACTGGGTTATAGCTTTCATATAAAAACCATAAATTAGTTTCATAGTAGGGCTGAGTACATTAGATACTTTTTCTTCCATTCTTGAGATACTTTACTAAGAAGAATATGTTCCAGCTCCATCCATGTAAACATGAAAGAGGTAAAGTCTCTATCTTTCTTTAAGGCTGCATAATATTCCATGGTGTACATATACCACAGTTTATTAATCCATTCATGAATCGATGAGCACTTGGGCTTTTTCCATGACTTAGAATTATGAATTAGGCTGCAATAAACATTCTGGTACAAATATCTTTGTTATGATGTGATTTTTGGTCTTCTGGGTATATGCCTACTAGAGGAATTATAGGATTGAATGGCAGATCTATTTTTAGATATCTAAGTGTTCTCCAAACATCTTTCCAAAAGTAATGTATTAATTTGCATTCCCACCATCAGTGTAGACGTGTTCCCTTTTCTCCATATCCACGCCAACATCTCTGGTCTTGGGATTTTGGGATATGGGCTAATCTTACTGAAGTTAGATGATATCTCAAAGTAGTTTTTATTTGCATTTCTCTGATGAGTAAAGATGATGAGCATTTTTTCATATGTCTGTAGGCCGTGCTCCTGTATTCTTCAGAGAAGTTTCTCATCAAGTCCCTTGCCCAGCCTGCGATGGGATCACTTGTTCTTTCCTTGCTAATATGTTAGACTTCTCTGTGGATTCTGGTTATTAAACCTTGGTTGGAGACATAACCTGCAAATATCTTCTCCCATTCTGAGGGCTGTCTTCTTGCTTTACTTACTGTGTTCTTGGCTGTGCAGAAGCTTTTTAGTTTGATCAGGTCCCAGTAGTGTATTTTTGAAGCTCTTTCAATTGCCCAGGAGATCCTCCTTATAAAATACTCACTCAGACCTATTTCTTTAGGAGTTTTCCCTGCACTCTCATCTAGTATTTTTATAGTTTCATGTCTTTATTTCAAATCTTAATCCAGTGAGAGTCTTAGTTAATGGTGAAAGGTGTGGGTCTAGTTTCAATCTTCTACAGGTTGCCAGCCAGTCCACCCAGCACCATTTGTTAAATAGGGAATCTTTTCCCCATTGAATGTTTTTAATTGGCTTGTCAAAGATCAAATAACAGTAAGTAGCTGGGTTCATCTCTTGGTTCTCTATTCTGTTCCATACAACCACCTCTCTGTTTTTGTGCCAGTACCAGGCTGTTTTGATCACTATTGATTTATAGTATAATCTGAGGTCTGGTAGCCTGATTCTTCCTGCTTTGTTTTTATTTCTGAGTAATGTCTTAGCTATTCGAGGTTTTTTTTTTTATTCTATATAAAACAAAGTATTATTTTTTCAAGATCTTTAAAGTATGACAGTGGAGCTTTAAAAGAAATTGCATTAAAATTGTATATTGCTTTTGGTAGTATGAACATTTTAACAATGTTGATTCTTCCCAGCCATGAGCATATGTTTTTCCATTTGTTAACATTTTCAGCTATTTCTTTTCTTAGAGTTTCATAATTCTCTGTATAGAGATCTTTCACGTCCTTTTTTAGATAAACTCCCAAATATTTCATCTTCTTTGGCACTACTGTGAATGGAATAGTGTCCTTAACTGTTCTTTCAGGTTGACTATTGTTGTTCTATATAAAGGCTACCGATTTATGAATGTTGATCTTGTAACCTGAGACACTGCTGTATTCTTTGATCACTTCTAAGAGTTTTGTAGTAGAATCCCTGGTGTTTTCCAGATATACAATCGTATCATCTGCGAAGAGCGAAAGTTTGATCTCTTCTGATCCTATATGAATACCCTTGATCACCTCTTCTTCTCTAATTGCAATGGCTAAAACATCCATTACAATGTTAAAGAACAGTGGAGACAATGGGCAGCCTTGTCTGGTTCCTGATCTGAGTGGAAATGATTTCAATTTAACTCCATTCAATACGATATTGGCTGTGGGTTTGCTGTAGATGGCCTCTATCAGTTTAAGAAATGTCCCTTCTATACCAATTTTGTTTAGTGTTCTGTTCATAAATGGATGCTGGATCTTATCAAAAGATTTTTCTGCATCAATTGAGAGAATCAGATGGTCTTTTTTTTTAATTGTGTTTATGTGGTGAATCACACATATAGATTTACGTATATTGAACCAGCCTTGAGACCCTGGGATAAAACCCACTTGGTCATGATATATAATTTGTTTGATGTGTTGCTGGATT
>CAUYPK010033919.1:0-19415 GCA_963574355.1 Loris lydekkerianus
GCGGGACGACGCGCTCAGAGATCTCTCCTCAGAGGTCCCTCCTCAGAAGCAGCATAACAAAATCCAAACTTGGCAAAGAGCCACAGTATACAAAATAATGATAAGAGGCAAAGAGCCGCATTCATTTTGGCCGGGAGCCGCATGCGGCTGTAGCCACGTGTTCGCCACCCCTGCTATATTCATTCTTGTAACTGAAAATGGGTGTTTAGCCTTGCCCGTCCTGCTGCTGCTTAAGGTTTGCAGACCACAGCCTGGAAAAGCTCCTAGACATCCTCTGCCATAATTCTAATTTGATGTCAGAGTACAAGTTAGTTTCTCAGGAGGGTCTTTTTATGACTTCGTTCATCAAAATGAAGTCCCTATCTCCATTACTTCCTTTCTCATAGAACTTGTTTGTTTTCCCTTCTAACCTTTCTTACACTTGGTAGTTTTTTTGGTTTTTTTTTGAGACTGGGCCTTGCTCACAGTTGATAATTTTAAATTTATGTTTGTCTAATGTCTGTCTACTATTTCATTAAACCGTCTGCTGTGGCTTTATCCTCTACCTCCCATGTCCAGACTTACATCCCTACAGCTCTCGTCTGATTTTAGACATTTTCACTTCATGAAGCCAGTGTCTCGCCTTCAGGTATATCATTTTATCCTTAATCTTCTCCATAACTGTAGTCTTTGTGGGAGCCACCATCCCGCAGGCATTTGCAACATGAAATACAGCAAGTTAACGTCCATGGGTTCTACTTTCATCCATTGGTGTACATAGCTGATAGATAAATGCTTTGGTCTATCCTTGGGGGGGACAGTGATGAACTACTGGGCTCAATCATATACTGAGTGCTAGACTTACCACCACACTACTAAATGCTATGCCATTATGAGTATAGCCCATTTCCCAGCTAACTTGACCAACATATTCACATGCACATTGGAAATGCCCAATATTTCTTACATGCAATTAATATACATCTCTGGATTTGTAGAAAGTTGCACGTAATGCTAAACTTTAAGTCCTGGAGAGATGGAGTGTGTCACCATGGTTTATTCTCACTGTACCTATGACAGCTGATCTCCACCCCTTTTTATTCCCTTTTATTAGATTCTGTCTCCAGATTTGTGCTCAGAATTCTCCTTTTTTGGACAATATCAGAGCTAGTTATGGCTCTTGCTTCCAGGCTGAGTGTTTGGGGACTCAGGAGTGTGACCCTTGTTCTGGACCTTGGTAGAGTCTACCACTTCTTCCCCATCTCTATACCAAATTCTAATGAAGACATCAGAATCATCAGCATTCATCTCTTTATTTATTTATTTATTTTATTTTTTTTCTGAGTCTCACTGTGTTGCCCTCGGTAGAGTGCTGTGGTGTAATAGCTCACAGCAACCTCAAACTTTTGGGCTGAAGTGATTCTCTTGCCTTAGCCTCCCAAGTAGCTAGGACTACAGGTGCCTGCCACAATGCCCAGTTTTTTTTATAATCCTCTTTCTAAGGGTATTTTTTTCTCAAAAATTTGTAGCAATCTGGCATCTAGTTTACACATAGCTGTATAATAAATTGTTGGAGCTCCAGAACTTTTATATTCAAACCAGCTGACTTTTGAAATTAATATTCCTATCACAGGACTTAAATTGCTTTGAGATTTTTCAAAACCAATTCTATCCTTTGAATTACAACCTGAAGTGGAGGAATAATCAATGTGGTTGGCTTTAGAACCTAAGGGTCACTTGCTGCAGCCAGGCAGCTCAGGAAAACAAATGACCCTCTGGCAGTGCCAGGAGCAGAGGTCAGCACGGTGGACCTAATGGGAGCCATTTGAGTTTGAGGTTTAAATCTAAGGCCTCCATGTCATGGTTAGAAGACAAAACTATTCACAAGGTCACATACTTTATGAAAAGCTTTGAAGATGACAAGTTATTTATTTATTTTCAAGAAGTTGAAAACTTTTCCCCTGGCAAGGCTGACATGATTGGTATCTCATCCAATCCCCATTTGAAATACAGGAGAGTGGGAAATGCAATGAAGTAGTTATCATCCCTATTTTATTAATGAAAAAACTGAAGCTCTAAAGGATTAATGTGTTACCTGAAGTCAGCTGAAAGGTGATAAAGGTGAGGTTCAATCCAAGGACTATTTAATTCACGAAACTTACTTGCCAATAACAGTCAGAAACAAAAAAAGTTTTGTCCAAATGGAAAACTTTTAGCTTTACTGTTTAGAGGTAAAATTTTATTTATAAGGAATATCACATATCTTCCAGGCTATCAAAAATAAATGTCATGCTGAGTGCAGAGTCATGTAAGGCTGAGGCAAGAGGATCACTGGAGCTTAGGAGTTCTAGTCCAGCCTAAGCAACATAGTGAGACCCACATCAATGAATAAAAGTTAAGGTCATACTGCAAAGTAAAACAGAAAAAAGTTTCTACATTGGAATGTAAACCATTTCTCTTTATATCACACACCTAAAAATTTACCGCAGACATCCAAAGGTGAAAGTTGAGGAACAAAGTACCATTCACGGTAATTCTGATTTCCTTAGTTGTTGTTCTTCTCTATTAACTCACCGGTAAAGCTTTACTTTCAATCCTTAAATCCCAAATGAGTAATGTTGGGATCATGAGGAGGTGAGATGTGGTCCCTGGAAGGTGTACAAGTCCAATTCTCTGGTTTCTTCATTTAGGGGAAGCGATTCCGGCCATATCGTACCAATGAAACAGTGTGACATGGAGATGGAAACTACACTGGAGTTTTGTTTCTATTTCCCATTCTCTCTTTGCAATTTTATTTATGGGAATATAATCTATCCCCTGCCTCTAAATGAAAACTTGGACAGAACTGTGACTTTTTTATTCTTATTTAGACTAAAAACAAACTAACCAGCCAAAAACCTGGTCATTTTTAGTCACACAAAGTCAAAATTCAGAAAATAAATTAATATCCATTCCCACATAAAAGTTAAAACTCAAAACCTGACTTAGTGTTCAAGCTTCTATTTAACCTCCTTTGGGCTGAAACTCTCTAAGGGAAAGAATGGAAGATACTTCTGTTCTCTATTTTCTTTATGTTCATGTTCTTTTTTTTAGGGAGATACTTGGGGCAGGTGAATCAAATGGCCAGTTCTTACTTGATATTTGGCAGGAATTTGCTCTTGACAGATGGCTAACTTTATGTGACTCTGTATGGGCCTAGGCAATGATGATTTTTCTCTTTGGGGGGGCTTTCATGGCCCTTGAAAGTTGCCAACTTAGCCCCTAAACTTTCCTGTAGTTGCCACCATCAGCCAGATATATCCGTCTCCCAACTGTATTTGTATCTTCCAACTGAGCTTAAATCTAGGCATTCTGCAGCACAGAGGTCCCTTTGTCCCTTTAGGAGACCATCCTAAGAAGGACTGAGATATTGGGCATCTAGTTGACCACAACCTGAGACAGAGCCAGCAAGGGAGATGATGCTGAGGAAAGAATGAAGCTTACACCAAACTTAGTACATAAAGCCAGAAGCCTGTAAGGGCATACACTGTTCTACGTGCCTAGTGGGGGCAGTGTGAGAACAATGCAGCCCCTGCCCTATTTCCTGGAGTCATTTTTTATGGGCTACATAACAGAGTATATATGCAAGTATGCACAGCACTCAGTAGTCAGCAAGGTTAAGAATGAGAGCGGGGCAATTGCAGCTCCCAGAAAGGTTGGGTAAAAGAGTAAACAGGGACATAGGTGGTGGAACATCTGAAGTGGTCAGATAATGGTTCAATGAGAAGAGAGCAGGGAGAGCAAATCTCCTCTCAGACAAGCATCTCAGCTTCTCTAGCCTAAGCTACTAGTTGCTGGTCTCAGCTGCTGCATTGATGATTTCCCCATGCAGGGATTGTCACACAGACATTCCCCTGACCCTCAGAGTCTTTTCTTCTCAATTAAGAGTACAGAGGTGGGCTGCATGCAGGCTTTACCCTGGTTTTTGAAGGGCCCATGGGGTCTCAGCCTACCTATTCCCACACTAAGAGAATGCTGTCCTTACTTTGTGTACCACAAACCCCAAACCTGATGAGTGGAAAACACTCCTGCAATACTTGGGAAAAACATCTTGGAAAAAGGATCATTTCAGTCTAGGAACACTGAACAGACACTATAACCAATGATTTGTTCTGCTTGACAGGTACCCTCTAGAATCCCAGCAATAGGACAAATCCCCAGCCACAGTCCACATGGCCTTCTGCAGGCAGGAATAAGGCACTGCTCTCTGTGTATTTTGATAGCAGGGGAAGCACTGAGTTATCTTCTTATCAAGGAATGTTATCTAAAACTTAGACATAAGGCAAAAAGATCACCATGTGCTTTTCAAATTTATAGAAAGAATTATCTGAGAAGCCTGTCCAAAGTTCATCTGTCAGTCTAAAAAAAGATATTTTTGACTTATCACTAATAATTTGTCTAAGTGGAGGAAGAATGAAAAGTTAGATATTAACTCATAGAATATTGATCAACTGTAATTTATTTTTAATTAGAGATGCAAATTATTTTTTAGTAAAACAGATGGTTATAATCTTTATGATTATGACTTTTTTGCCATATAGAACACTACATAACCTTCTATTAAAGTAGAAATCTTATTCTGGTATTTTTTTTTCTACTGGAAAAATAATATATAAAATCTCTGAACCAGCTTTGTCATTAGGCTGGTTAACTCATTAATGAGTTATGTAAATTAGTGACATAAATTCACAGGGTATTTGTGTTAATTTTTTGAAAATTATTTTGAGTCAATTTTCTGAAAATTATATTTTGATGCCCTTGAAACTCTCTTTCTAAGCTTGAAATAAGAAGGTGACACCTTACTTCTCCTACACTGACAATGGGGTGGTGAGAGTTCACCAAAGCAACAGGTCTTTTTAAGGAAATGTTTTCACCAATTTCTTTTATAAAACCTCCTTACACTCTAGCCCCTTTTTGTATTCGTAAAATAGATGAAAATATTCAGGATTTATAGAAAAGGTCTTTTGTCATTTCCTTTGAAAATCACTATACTGATGGTTTGTGTCTCAACTCATGTTTGATTCCCTAATATACTATAATAGTGATACCTCAGTCAATCTGAGACACAAATAGTCACCCTCTAATATCTTGTTTTAGTCCTGTTAAAAGAGCAAATTGAAAGAAAAAAAGGCAAACATGAATAAATATGACCTTGACTTCCTTGTAGAAAACCAAGTTTTCATATTTGCAACCATTTTTTATTTACTACTTCCTTTTAGTTTCAAAGTGAATTCAGCTAGCAGTATTTTTCAAACCTCACATTTTCATGATATAGTAGAGCTTCCATAATTGATCACCTCCCTATATCAATCACTTCCTTAAGTTGACCTAATATTCATAAGTGGACATGCATGTATGTATTGGTACAGTAGGCCTAGTTCCTTAAATTGACCACCTGCATATGTTGACCAGTTTGTTAAAGTCCCTTGACTGATTAATTTACAGAGGTTCTACTGTATTTATGTCTGGAAACTTCTGGAAGAGGTCAGTATGGACTGGCCTGGGCTCCAATATCTATGAAGCTGAGAACAGTTCCCTGATTGTGCAGCGAAGGTATGCAGGGGTCCTCAAATTTTTTAAACAGGGGGCCAGTTCACTGTCCCTCAGACTGTTGGAGGGCTGGACTATAGTTTAAAAAAAAACAAACTATGAACAAATTCCTATGTACACTGCACATATCTTATTTTGAAGTAAGAAAACAAAACAGGAATAAATACAATCACAGTGCCTCATGTGGCCCTCGGGCTGTAGTTTGAGGACCCTTGAGGCATGTGCTAAGCAGGTGCATAGATTAGAGAAAGTCACTTCCCAAATGTTGTCTTCTTACCTATATAACATTACCACATGATTTAAAATGACTCTAGAAGACATTACATATTCTATATTAAACCTATATTCAAAAATGCCTCCTGAAATGTTTTACATATGATTGAGTAGGGAATCATTGGTTGGTGAAGGTTATGTAAGTTTTGGTACAATTAACTACCCTCCACCTTGTTTCGGTGTTGATTATGGAGCTGCCTCTACCAACAGAGAAGATTCTGTGAGATGATTCTGTATATGACTTGAACACTTGAAAAAGAAATAAAGGCCAGGCATTTCATTTAACATGCCTCTGAACAGGACAGCTGCATTTGCAACTATTGACCAAATGAAACGGACAAGAATTTTCAGATTGGGATTTTCTTTGCTCATTGCATTTCACTTTCAGATGCTGATTAAAACTTGGTAAAAAAAGATGAGGTCAGCACACAAAGCCCAAAGTGGTTGCAATCTTTATTAACATCTTAGAGGCATAAAGTGATATCATCTTAACAATGAGGAGATTTCTTCAAAGTTTCAGATGTCCCTTAAAAGTGGGAAAAAAAAAACAAACCCTTTTTTTTTGTTATGCAAACATTATGATCCCAAGCTGATTGACTGTGATTATAACACCCTATTTTCCAGAGAAATATTAAATACAAAATGATCCCCCTCCTACCATCTTATGTTGAAGTCCTGTTATCTTTGACATGCTTAAAATTCAAGTTGTATGAAAACTCTAAAAGAGAATTCACTGTGCCAGAATTGACAGAGGGCAGCAGAAAACTTACAAGCTGTCCTCTAGTTGATTCGAAAAGTAATTAATTGCAGCTGTTGTATTGCAGCAAGCTAGGGAAATGTCACCAAATACAGAAAACTCCAAGAAGAATGACAAGGCCTTCCTGGATTTTTCCCAGCCTAAACAGAAATGAGATGAATGCATTGTGACTGCTGTAGGTAATGAGAGTTTGTAACATTATTATAAATAGGGTGCATAATTAGCGTTCTATAGTTCAGTAAGCATTTTGTGTTGTTTTTGTGAATTTGGAGTAGGCCCCAACAAAACATTCACTCTTTCTAAATCAGGCAAACATTTTGGATTCAGACACTGCTTTCAAATATACTGTCAATTATTTGTGAAGGTGAATTTAGAAGAGAATGAAGACATTAACAATTGGGAGAAGAATTAACCGTGAGTGGTAGCTACTGTGTGTCAGCTATGTGCCACCCACTCTACAGAGTGTCCGTATTGGCTCATTTCATCTGCATGAGGCAACTATTACTATTCTCTTGCGTGAACTTGACCAATATCCAAACAAGTGATTTTAAAACACAAGTCTGTCTGTCTAATTTAAAATCCTTGAGTCTCTACATTATACAATTTACCCTCCATAGTTTCTACAAGGCATGGAAATTTATATTATGGATTTTTTATTTTGAGATTCTCTTTGGGGGTGATATTTGCTATGCATTTTAGTGAAAAATGTTCCAGAAGAGTACCTGTATTTACTATGAAGAAATTGGTGAAAGCAGCCACCACAAAGGCAAAAAAATAATAATAATAAAATTTGAAATTATTAATGGATGAAAGAAAGCCAGGCACCAACCATCCCTCTGTATTTGTATTTGCAAAGGTGAACTCATAAATATCTAAGAGTTTTCATTTACTTTTGATAAGGATTAAAAGTAGACTAAAATGGACTATAAGTATCTCTGGTATTAAAATGAAACAAGACATCATCAGCTTCAAAGAATATCAGTAAAGAAGAAGAAATACATATTTGTGTCTATGTATGTGTGTATATATGTATATGTATGTATAATAAATATGTACACACATATATGTACACACATATATAATCTTTTTATATATGTTTAAGGATTTTAGTCCTTAAATTGCATCTACAATCTATAATTGGCGACTGTGCAGAAGGAAAAGCAGGGAAGGAGAGGAGGCCAGGTTTCTAAAGAACCCTTCTCCTGCATTATGAAAGGACTTGAGGCACCATGGCCTAAACATCATAGAAGTTTACTTTTATTTCACGTAATAGTTAAACATTAGCAGTTCAAGGCTGCTGGGCAACTCTGTCATTCTCAGGGTACTCTCAAATCTCTGGATCCAAGGTACCTGCCCCTGCTGTCACCTCTGTACACCAGCCTGTGGCAGAGACAAGAGTGACAGGGGAGAGTGGACGTGCCCCATGCTAACAGCAAGATCTAGAAGTGGTGCATGAACCACTGCTGCACAGAGCTCCAGTCTAGCCAGCTCCGGCTAGAAGAGTATATTCATGTCCGTACTGGGGGACAAGCAGCAATATCTGCTACACTGCCAGGGCAAAGAAGGGACCTACGTGGCTGAGCCTGGAAGCATCCTGGCCTAAAAGTTGAGTTGAGGATTTTCTTGAATAACTCTCTTCATCACTTTGTCACCAGAACATTGTAAACTAGATAAAAGGAATACATAGTTGTATGTAAAGGTGAAGTTTGCCTTCTGAGATACCATTGTTTAGCATTCCACCTCTCTTGGGTTGATATTTACACACAAACACATATACACATTACCACCACCACCAACAACAACAATAAGAAAAACTAATAAAAAAGTGTAGCCAAATGGAAGATAAAGGACCAATGTCATTTTTTCTAGCCAAGTTTTATACAAACAAGTGGAGTGTGTAGGGCTTTATTAGATTATTTTCCTGCGTAAAGCATCAGCCCCCATTCCAAACTATTGTCTTGCTACTTTCCATTTTTGTGGTCTGTGACACTGATTCTTAATGTATGTAACCTACATGTCACACGGGCAAGGGCAGGAAGTGTTCTTCTCACACCATCCCCTTCCTTCATCTGAGATGGAACTGAAAATGTGAAGGGGCTGGTGGGCCCTGCCCAGGCTGTGACTGCCGCCTGGGTCTCAGATACAGATGGGGAGGTGCTGCACCTGGGCGAAAAGAGCTGGAAGCAAAAGCTCACTAATGATCGAATATCTTTTAAATTATATTTAGGACTTAACTCTAACTGATCATTTCAGCATATCCTCCCTTAGGGGAGGTAGTAAAGGGCAGAGAAAGAGAAATTGTAAAAGCATAATTGTCCTGCTCTTTGGGTTGAAGTGTTAAAAGAGGATGAGAAAATAATACACTGTGCAACAGTGTACACCAAAAACGAACCACACGTCCACTGGCTACTTGTTTCCCCTCCACTCCAGTGGAAATTTAAAGAGAAATGTTTAAAACCAAAAGACCTCCAGAGAACATAAAATAGACAAACCTAGCTTATAATTCCATATGTGGTAGCAATCTAAAGGATAAGATGTAGAGATGGAAACACCTTTCATGCCTTTTCTATTCTGGGACACAGAAAGAAAAGGAGATATTTTAAGGGGGCAAACAAAACAAATCTGGATGGGAAGAACTTACAGAGGGACAAACAGCCCCCTGCTGCCAGCTGACAAGGTGGCCAGTGCTCTTTTGATATCCTAGAGTTCAAGAAAGGCCATTGCTTCAGCCGAGCATCTATTAGTTGATCTGCTGATGTATCCTTCAACCTAAGAATTGTTTCTGGAGACCTCCCAACCCTGAGCCTTTCACTCCTGCTCAGGACTGCTGCTGCTGGAATTGAAAGGGAAGCTAAACTAGCTTTCTAACTGGGAAAGGGGCTTCTGAAAATTGATCAACCCCAGAAAGCAGAGCCTAAATTTAGCATGGGTGTACTAAACTTTCCATTAGTCAATTGAGGAGAAAAAACAAACAAGTATTCAAATCATTGGTTTATTATGAAGATGAAGTACTATTATGAATGTCAAGTTTGTAATATAATGTCTAATATGATGTGAGGTTTCAACACATTATTAAAATTGTTATTGTTGCTGTTGTTGATTTGATTGGCCATATCATATGCTAAGTTCTGGAGATAAAAACCAATTGGCATATGTTCTTGCAGCAGAAGGTATACAACCAAATAAGAGGGAGATAGACATGAAATGAAATTACAACAACAGAGTAATATTTGTTCTGTAATTGACACATCTTTATAGAGTACGTTTGCCTGTCAGGAAGGGTTTTATAGGGGAAATCACAAGTTTTGCCTAATTTAACTTAATAAGACAAAGAAAAAATGTGAAATTCTACTTTAATCTCTGTAACTCCAGGCGTAAAGAGAAGTCCCACCTGCAATTTCCCCTGTCAGGCCTCTCGTCGCCCATCCTACCACCATCTCCATCCCTGCCTAGCTTTTGAAGTACGAATGACTTTTCCATGTATGGTGTTTATAAATACCTAGAAATAATGTACCTAAAGCATCCAGTGGTGTTCTATACATTTTCTGATTTTGAAAGGGACATGGACAAACTCATAGAATCTCTGAATGACAAATAAATGTCTTCACTTGGAAAGACTTGTTTAGAAGTGCTTGTGCCCCCTGCAAATTTCATATCTGCCTGAATTCAGAAGCATGGAGGTCCTAGCTGGAGGCTAAGGAAACAAAGTGAGTGAGAGCTTGGTTTCAGGGGGCAGTAGGAAGAGCAGGTGGAGAATGTGGGAGCTTTCTGTTCAATGGTTTAAATTATTTAGTATTGAAAGGAATGTAGTTGCTGTGCCAAGGAGGCTTCCCATCTTAATAAATACCTGATCAAACCTCTTAACTGGCAATTTTCACTTGCTGGTAAGATTAATGGGAGACAAAATTTATAGAAATGAGGCTTGGGGTCACATGACAATTATATTTAATTTATACTCGTGTATGAATAGGATGACTTGTATTATGGAAGTCTGTGGCTAAGCAGATGACCCACATACATATTTAGCAAGTAGGTAAAAGAAAGTATGAGAAATTGATGGCTTCCTAGCGTTGTCTAGGAAGCAGGTACTTTTCATAGCTTAGATTTTCATGTAACACTGTCTATACTTAGCATATGTTCAAGTTCTTCTCCGGCTATGGATGGTTTTCTGATTTCCTATCACTCCTGAGACTTGTTTCCCAAGCTGGTTCACCTTTATTGCTCTCCAAAATGTGTGCTGAGGTTCACACGCATTCCTATTTCCTCTCACATTTATGTTTCCTCCAATGTCCCTTTCCCACATGTCCTGAAATAGGACATGTTCAGTGGTATGAAATGTGTTGTCTGACAATGTAATCAATAGAGCAGAAATCTTCTTCGAGCTGCTCTGAGACCTATGTCTCATATTCATAAAAGTCATTATTACTTTAGGTGCTGCTCGACTGGGAGCCTCTCTCTTTTCATTAATTGCATCTCTCGGCTGCACTGGCTAGCAAGGAGCTGCTGCTTTATGAGTTTTCTGACTTCCCCAATCCTGCAATATTTTGGATTCTGAATGGAGAGAAAATGTAATTCACAAAGGCAACAGTTGTTTGTCTCATACAATTAAATTCTGGGAATTGATTCCAGAGGTAATGTTTTGAGGGGAAACAGGGTACATTGGTCATAAATGTCTTTTCTATTTGTAAAAATTGAAGTTTGATTTGGACCCGAAATCTGATAAAGTAAACAGAGTTGGACTGGTACCTGTGCTGACTTCTTGGAAGGCCTTCCTGGGATATATAATGCTTTTCTGTGCTACAATTTCTTCATGTGCTAATGTCAGTGGCTGTGACTACTTTGGATATGGCAAGATACTTGATATAAAACTCTAAGTTACATTTATAGCATGTAACTTATAAAAAAGTGCCCTGTTTTTGGTTTAATGGCCAACTACCACTGCCTTAACACTTAATAATTTTTGAATAAGAGTCCCCATATTTTCCTTTAGCACTAGGCCCTACAAATTTTGTAGCTGAAAAGTTGCTGTGCCAAGGAGGTGTCGTATCTTAATAAATATGATTAATAATCCCCGATTATGTTATTACACTTTCTTTTTTCTAAAAAAGAACTTTATTTATTTATTTAATTTTTTGAGACAGAATATCATTCTGTTGTCCTGCTAAAGTGCCACAGTGTCAGTCTAGCTCACAGCAACCTCAATTCCTGGTTCAGTCAATCCTGCTGACTCACTCTCCCGAGTAGCTGGGACTGCAGGCACCCACCACAATGAGTTTTCTATTTTTAGGAGAGATAGGAGTCTCATTCTCACCCAGGCTAGACTTGAACTCCTGAGCTCAAGAGATCCTCCCATCTTGGACTCCCAGAGTGCTAGGATTATAGGAATGAGCCACCACACTTGGCCTAGAAGGTAACTTTTATTTTATTTTTTTTAATTTCATATTAATATAGGGCACATGATTAGGTCACATAGTTTGTAAGGTTAAAGTCCAGGTTGTAGTTTTGTGTCTTTGTAACAACCTGGATGGATTTGGAGAATATTCTCTGAAGTATCACAAGCACGGAAATATAAGCACTGCCCATACTCAGTACTTAATTAGAGTCTATAGATTAACAACTATATGCTCACATGAGACAAAAACACCTTAGGAAAGAGAGAGGGGCGAATAAGATTAGTAAATTCCCACCCAATAGGTACATTGTCTGGGTATATTGCACTTTCAGAGTGAAGAGTGCACATTCTTTTGTAACTAAGAAAACTTTATAGATATAGATTTCATAGAAATATATTAATCTCTACACTGTAAATTATTTTTTAAATGATCTAAATAAATAATTCATTCATCCAATGTTTTTGAGAATTTGTTTGCTGTTCCTGCTTCATAAAAGTACTCAATATTATCTAGTTTATTATAACATTAATAGAAGTAATTTCCATGGGAATTCATAAAATGCAGCCATCATTATCTTATGGGAAAACTTAATAAATCATCTGAGAGAAATTAACTCATAGCCTGTTGAAAAATACTCCTTGGGCCAGAGTCACACTGTTTTTGAGACTGCAAATCTTAGGTAGGCACTGTCTTCTGTCACCTAAAGTCATGGCACGGCCAGCAGCTGTCAGGCAGAATCCCAAACAGTACCTAGCAGAGTGGCAGCCATGACTGTGTCTGTCATCAGAAGCTGTAATTAATCAATTTTTTTCCTGAAAATATATTATTGAATATGATTAATGAGTGGCATTTACAACATTCACAGAGGAGGGGGGTAATTAGCCACTTTAGTTTTAAAGACACATTTCCAAAGAGTCTTCCTCATTACTTTTTTCCTGTGCCTTCTCTTAGCCTGTCATGCAGAGCTCTTAAATTAGAAGTTATTATTTCTCAGTAATTGGAATTATTTTACTGTTGTTTCTGTTTGTTTGTTTGTTTGTTTAGAGGAAGGGAAGAAAAAAGAATGAGAGTTTGCTATTTTCTAAAATTGATACACCTATAATTTACTCATAAACTACTCACAGCTAAATCTTCCCAAGAAGTCAGGAAGCTCTTCTAACTTCTTCTCAGGTCTCCTAACTCCAGTTCAATCTTCTGTTTACTTTATAAGATCATAACATGTTACAGTCCTACTTTGGGGCTTATCAGCCTTTCAGTTATTTCGTTGGCCAATCATATGACTCATGATTTTCAGATGATGCTTAAAAGAAACCCGCCTCTGACATTAGACATTATACATATGTTGCCATTATGTTCCTTTTGTCATACAGAAACATGTCTTTGCTTGAGAAACTTATGGTCTTATTTGAAATAAAAGCATATAAACAATTAATTTAAAAATTATGTTCTATTTGAAGATTAAATCTGATAAAGTAAACAGAGTTGGACTAGAATTAGAAGACCTGTGTATTACTTGTGAACTCAGGCTAACATCCTGGGAAGTGTTAGACTCACCCTGCTTTTCATGCTATGACAGTGGAAGTGGAGAAGGGCAGAAGGGCTACCTAAATTGGACTTGAAGAGTAGGAAGGAAAATGCTTTCAAGCTTATACCTGGATGATGTTAGTAGCTAGCTTGAACCCTTGCTTTGACTTTAAAGCTTGGAAGAGGAAGGTATAAACCAAAGATATTGAAGGAGAGGAAGGTACAGGTTGAAAACTATACTTTGGTAAAATATGATGAAAATGAAATGAGTGAGGCTGGAAATTAGTAGCTTAATTTTTAAAGAAAAATGTAAAAGAAAAGAAACAGTAGTTAATGGGAAAGGACCTGGATTCAGGATCAGTGGATTATGGTTGTAGAAGGAGAAGATGAGAAGTTAAATTTAGTGTCAGATACTCTGGGGAATGTTTCCTTCCTTTTAAAAAGTGTTATTTGCAAACTCTAAATAACACTGCAATAACAAGATACAGGCTGTATCCTATTCTTTGCCATATCATGAGGTACATAGACAATGTTCTCAATAACATGCCACCTGTATTTTTGGTTGGATAATTTCGTGAATTATCTACCCACCTATAAGTAAAGAAGTTGAAATATAAAAAACACATTTGTTCAAGTCAAACAACACTGAAATCTTAACTGATCTGTGTCCCTGTAAATCTTCCTGGAGAGCTTCCTAATGCGCCAGTAAGACATTGTGTACATCAGTGAGGGCTATGCTTATTCTAGCTGGATGAAATGGAAGAGATGGGTGTATCTTGGGTTCTGAATGAAGAGAACCTGTTCTAAGAACTATTAGAGCTCTTGCTCTTTCTAGATACTTTAAGAGATGTTTCAAAGTCTACAATATTTAAAGATTTTTCACTCTTTCCTCTGTATGTTATTGTTTTAACATATTAACCTCTCCATTGGCAGTGTGAAGAGTACTGGGGGACAGGGACTTCTTTCTAATGACAACCTAGAAATTTGTCCCTTGGGGAAAAAAAAAATGAAATTAATAGACCAATACCGAATAGATATCTTTAAGAGCTTTTTTTAATCCAGGTTACCTGAAAAATTCAGAAATAAGTGTAGTAGATAGTAAATCTATCATGTATATTTATATACACATGATATATATACACTAAACATATTTTTTGTGTAAAATTGTTCATAAATGTTCTATAAATTCACACTTGATTTCCTTATTTAAGGATTTAAATTTTAAATAATTAAGTATTAAAAACACCTAATTCTAAACTATGAAAAAGATGCATTTATAAGTGTGATTTTAACTATCGAGAAACAAACTATTTCAAAGAGAAGCTATTTATTGGAGTGATGACAGAATGTTAATATAAACCAGTGACATGCATCATGTGAGAAATCATTAAAATTAGATCTATTAAAGCCAGTGCCTTGAAGGAATAATGGAATTCAAACAAAAATATTTTTAATGAAAACATTATAGGATATGATCAATATAATTAGTTTTAAAACTATTTTGAGCATTGATTTTTATTTTTTTTTAACTTTTGAGGTATTTATATACCACAAGGAGAAAAGAATAACAAGCAATTGATTCTCCAGAGTAAAATCTATTGTTACAGAGAATATTTTTATACTCTTAATGAAAGAATGTGATCTGAAATCTTTATATTAAGGTGATTAAATGAATCATGTTTTATGTATTTGATCAAGAAATACTGTCAGTGAAATAAAAGGCATTATTTTGATTCCTGATCATTTTCTTGTGCTTATTCATGAGTTAATATTCTATAACTTCAGAGTCTTTGGACACTTGCAGACTTACAAAGTTTGCACTTCCTTACAGTGGGACTCCAGAGAGGGTATGTGGATCAAAATCAGAATCATACAGAGAGACAAGTTTCTCACATGGTAGGCCAATGTTTTATTTTTCTTATGTGGACAGCACATTCAACAGAATGAACAAAGGCAGTGAAAAACTAACAAGTTAAACATTTGTTATTCTGTTTTTCCTTTTTGGAATTTTTAGTGTACCTCTCCTCTTCAAAGAAGAATCAGATACCACCAATCAAGATGCTACATATTGTGAGAGATCTATAATATTTAATCAGAACTTCATGAACAAGGAAAACTAAACAAATTTGTAAGTGAGTGAGTTCTATATTAGAGTGTGAACTTTGATAGCAAAACAGTCAGGATTTGTGTTTTGTCGATAGGGCTTGATTATCTCAGTACCAGTGAGGTCCATGCTGTGTGCCCAGAGTCTCCACGTTCATAATCTGAAAAACTCAAGAGCTCTTCCTCAAACATGAAGGAACCTATGATAGACATTATTATCCTTTTTTTGGATGTAATTTCTTATTCTTAAGATCTCTGAAGAACAGAAGTTCTTGGTCCTGTTAGGGATGTAAAAGCCTGTTCCTTCCTTCCCAGGTCAATACTACCTTAGCACATTATTAACGCCTGGGAGCTTAGTTTCTTGCTTTGCCCTTTTTGTTTTTATAATTGCACCTCTTTCAGCTTTAGTTGGATCCTTTCTATACTTAATTTTCATATTCATTTATGGTATATAGATTATTATACCCATTTAGGGATTTCTAAAAATAAGAAAAATAACTTGTGGTAGATTAAACATGGCTGAAAATTCTTTGCTACTCTTTCAGCTAAGGTGTGGAGTCTAATTATGTTCCCTCTGTGTTTAGTTTGGTTTTATGAACTTATTAACAAATGGGATATGGCAGATAGGATAGATCATAATACATCTTGCAGCTTCTACCTGGACCTCTTCAAACATTTCCTTTTGGTCCCCTGAACTTTCATAAATGAAATCTGACTAATGAGAGAACTTGTGGAAAGGACCTACCACCAAATACTTGTATTTTGTTGGTCACTAAGCAACAATGAGGCTGATAATATTTAGTATTCAGTTTTCCATTGGTGTTTAGTGTCAGATAGAGTAGGATTTATGTCTTTGAAGTAGAAGTAAATATTGGAATCAGCTAACTAGGATTAATTTCCCAAATCTTTCTAAAGACAAGAAAGTTAGAATGGAATTGTGATTGTGACCCTGACCTCTCCTCACCTTTTCACTTCATCTTTGAAGAGCCATATATTCCATGCACCAAGATATTGAAAAATATTTAATTAAAGAAGCAAAAACATCTTTGGAAATAAATGTAATATTTATTCTTTGTGCTAAGAAGTTGGAAAGAGATGGTGATATTGGAATAAGCTCCTGGTTTTCTGCTGTGATTATAAAAATGATGTTACCATAGAGATCTTTGGCCATGGCTAATTGATTATGAGATGTTTTGAGTTGAAATAAGTAGACAGATTATTAATAAATTACTTGATTTGTATCTGTGGATAGCCCTAGAATTAGCCAGCAGAGACCAAACTAGAGCCATTATGATAGAAAATCTCCACTCCTTACCCTATTCTCCCATTGACTCAGTTCAAAGACACTTCTCCAAACTATTGTTTGTTCTAATTATTTGATCTTTTGTCATATTGCTTACTAAACTTTTGTATTATTAACTCATATCAATACTTAATTTTGGATAAATACCTTATCTCCCAAACTCACCTATAATTTTCTTCAACAATGCACCATATTTCACACTTCTGATTTCTCAAACTAGTTCAAAAACGAACATATGCTATCCATCTGTAATTTATTGACTGGACACAATGTCTATGCAGGAAATAGCTATTAACTTCTGCCAACATTGCTTTCAATTAGAAATTGTTTCCTAATCCCTAGACAATATCTTTGGAAGATAATGGTTCCTTTTTTTTTCACTTTTAGACATTTAAGTAACCTACTTTCAAGTAGATTTGTAAATATAATTCTATGTAGTATAAAAACAGCACACGCATTTTAATCTTTTCACACATCCTCCAATAATATGGACAAACAAGTATTAAAAACAAAACTTCTGTTACTCAGGCCTATAGTATAATTAGACAAAAAATACTATAAATTGCAATCTATATGAAAATAGGGAAATGAATATCTGAAACCAGTAGCCTCATGTTCAAATCTCACAAAAGATTAGAGATTTAGGTAGAAACTAAAAAAAATTAAAAAATAAAAGAGTTTAGATAGTAGCCAACAAGGTAATTTACAGTAGAAAAAGAGGATTACACCCAGAGTAGGGTAGGAGAAATAAATCCTAAAAGTGATAAATTACTGAAAAGTAAAAAGAAGGAGAATTAAAGGTAGCCACAAATAAAGAGGAGTTGCTACATCAGCATATAAATTCTCCTTAAATTCTTGGGTAATTCCTGACTTCTCCATGTAGCAGGAGAGATTCCATTTGTCCCAGCATGAAAAATAGTTGGCAGACAGAGTGTGAAGTTGAACTCCTGTCAAGTCAGAAGGGCATGGAATACAGCAGCGTAGACATTCATGACTTAGAAGTAAATACCATATCTTAAATTTAAGTAATATTCTCTAGGTTTAAGGGCAAAATTTAAAATAATAATAATAATAAAAAGTTACAGTGTAAGAAAGACTAACTTGAAGATTGCACAGGTCAAGATTCTCTGGTAATTATCTATCTGGCTAGTAACCGAACACAAGACTCTTCAAATCAAAAAAACATAATAATGTCTCTCATTCATAGGATAAAATAGAAATTAGTAAACATGCGAAGAAAAATAAAATGTGATTGATAATCAAAATAAAAATCCATCAATTGAAAGAGATCCACAGACAACACAGATGTCAAAATTATGGACAATGACTTTAAAATAATACGATACACACTTTTTACACCATCTACAGGAATATATACATATATATATATATATATATATATTCATAGAGTGATATGGAAAGTACAGTAAAGATGCAAATAAAAACTCTACAAATCAAACATAGTACATCTGACATTAAATAAAATCTTTGGATGATATTAACATAGTAGCACAGTCCCAATAACCTGTGGAAAAACAAATCATAATAATACAGTAGAAATGTAGTCTGGGAGGAAAAGAAAGAGAAAGGAAGGAACATAAAAGGTAATTTGAAAAAATGCTTGCCAAATATTCATATTTTTTTCTTTTTAAAAAAAATTTAGGTTAATTTGAGGGTACTGACATCCAGGTCACAATATTTGAATTTGTTAGGTAGAGTTCCTTTTGTAGTTGTGTCCCACACACAAAAGGTGTCCCATACACCCCTACATTGTGCTCCTTAAGTAGGAGCACCCCAATCACCTCCTCTTTGCCCCTCCTCCTAATTTGAAATGAGTTTTTCTCATCTGTAGGAATGAATTAGATTGTCTACTGACCTCATATTAGTATTGAATACATTGGATATGTGCTTATACATTCTTATGATACTTTACTAAGAAGAATGTGTTTCACCTCTATCCAGGTCAATACAAAAGATGTAAAGTCACCATCTTTTTGTGGCTGAATAGTATTCTATGGTATTCATATACCACAGTTTGTTAATCCAATCCTGAGTTAATGGGCATTTAGATGGTTACCACATCTTGGGGATTGTAAATTGAGCTGCGATAAACAATCCAGCACATATGTCCTTATGATGAAGAATTATTTTTTCTAGTTCTTCAAAGTATGATTTTGGTATTTCAATGGGGATTTCATTGAATCTGTAGATTGCTTTTGGAAGTATAGACATTTTAATAATGTTGATTCTTCACAGTCAGGAGCATGGTATATCCCTCCATTTTTTTTTTTTTTTTTTTTATTATAGATAAAAATATGCACCATAGATGTGGCCCAACCCATCACCCTCCCTGCACCCGAACCTCCCCCCTCCCTTCCCCTTCCTTGGTCCTTTCCTCATAGTCTTGTGGTATAGTTGGGTTATAGCCTTCATGTGAAAGCTATAGTTTAGCTTCATAGTAGGGCTGAGTACATTGGATACTTTTTCTTCCATT
>CAUYPK010033920.1:0-30140 GCA_963574355.1 Loris lydekkerianus
GTAAACCACCAGCTCACATATGCTTTCTGTACAAAGAATCATGGCTGTGATAAAATAAGCAAACAAGAGTGCATTTTGCAAAGTCAATAAGCCAAATTGAGGACTAGAACTCTTAAATTAAGAAGAATTAGGTAATCACAAATACAAAAACCCTGAAAAAATGCAACAAGTTGTACTTTTGTTTCATTAATAACTCACTCTTTCTCTGTGCATTACTTTTTAATAATGGTTCATTGTTTTAATAAAAAATTAAGGAGGTTGTGTTTTAGCTTAGTTCAATTAAAATGAGCAGAAAGTACCTATATACTCGAGTATAAGCCGAGTTTTTTCGGCACAAAATTTGTGCCGAGTTCGTGTTTTTCGGCACAAATTTTGTGCTGAAAAAACTCAGCTTATACTCGAGTATATACGGTATCTCAATATCCGTAACTGTGGGAAACCTGACTATAATCAAGGTACTCAAGAAAATCTAAACCAACTTTAAGAAACAAATTTTTAGAACAATACATGTATTAAGTGCATAGACGATATGGCCTTTTAAGTTTCAGCTTAAAGAGGAACCATAAATAATCTCTACCCATAAGATCTCATATAATTTAAGAATTGGAAGAACCACAGAAGTAATCTAATTCATCACCGTCATTGGACAAACATGATGTTTAGAGAAGTTAGTGACTTGCCAAAGGTTGCATGGTGAGTTAGGCGATTAGGGAAAGAATTCAGGTATTGTGCCCTCCAGCTCCATGTTCTTTGATTATATCAGACTACTGCTAATAAACAACAATACAAGAAAGAGGGAGAGAAGGAGGGAAAAACAAGGGAAAGGAAATCTAAGATACCTACTATACTTGGTCGTTTAAAAATGTATTTACTTTAGAAGATACATTGATATACAAGGGACAAAAGCATAAAATAATAAAATATACATATACTTAAAATACGAAAAAAAAAGAATCTTCCACCATGGAAAAGACACTAAATAACCATTTAGACAAAATAACTCCAATTCACGTCATTCTGCTTCTGTCATTGGCCACCCTGGTGCTTGCACAGCAGGGTTTTGCAGCCATGATGGCAGCCAGGGGAGTCGGATATAATTCTAACAATGTCGGATCTCACTCAGCATAATGGATTCAAGTCCTGTTTTTGCTGGATGTCCTACCTACAAGTGACGTAGACCAATGTGACAATATCCTTCAGAGATAAACTTTTACCTATTGGCAAATTGATGACATGGCTTCCTTTCCACCTTGGAAGGAATACTAATTTACATAAATAAAAAGTGACTTTTTCTTTCCTTTTCTGTAAGAACTTAGGTAGCACCACTGTTAGGGAATTAGAGTGTTTAAGATATTAAAATGGAATCAAAGCACTAGAACAAAGTATTTATAGTTTACAACGAAGAAGCTGTGTATTTGGAATGTTACCACGGAGTCCATCAGTCCTACTGTGCACCACACCCCAAGAATCCTCAGGAATGACAGAACAATGAGCAAGGTTTTCAAAGAAGCAGCAAAACTTCAGCTTAGAGATGACACTATGCAAGTTTGTGACACTTCTCTAGGGTGTTCAAACACTTTAACGATGTTGTATTGTTCTTTCTCTTCAGTTAATATAGTGTGTGTATCCAAGAATCAAAGACAAAAATACAAATCCCTCTACTCTCCATCACTCAGTGGCCAACTTGTTGGATTTTTGCTGCTTCTGCATCCTGTGCATTGGAAACTCTGCTTCTTAGAACAATAGTGCTTCTATGGGATAAATAGCTAGTTACATTAATTCTCAGCTACAGACGCAGGTTCATCACTTAAGTTCTAATGCCAAGAGCTTAAAAATAAGGAAATACTTTCCTTTCGTAGAAAAGATAGTTTACCTTGATCTTCAGGAAGATGTAGGGCCTCTACGACACAATGAAGCCAAATAAACATATATCTGGCAGTCAGGCGATCCATCCCTACTTCTTGACACTCCATTGACCTATTTTGACATGAGCTAAACAGCCATGGCAGCCATAACTCTAAATGAACAAACAAATAAAAAGCAGGTGTGTAGCAGACTTTTGACCTATGTACATCAATAAAATGATAATTTTTTGTTCTCTTTTAAGTCACTAAGATCCTGGTAATTGGTTACTGCAAGAATAGAAAACTAATGCACTATATCTCTTTATTCTGTAGAAATATTATAGGATAAGGAAGTTATCTTTGATGCTTTCAAAGGGCTCACCATAGTTTGTGTAACCCAGGAGATAATTTTTAAATGTTTATTTATCACCTATAATAGTTAATTAAGGAGTTATTTTTTTTCTTCTGTATTTTAATGTAAGGAAAACAGTGAGAGCCTATCACTCCTTACTGCATGCTTTGAAACTTCTTAGTAACCAGGATTAAAATAATAATCACTGTTAGTAAAATAAAAAAAGAAAAGAATGAAAAAGGCCTCTTATTATTTTTAATTATAACTTTGCTTATGACACAAAACAGAATAATTATATTTATTTATGCATTGATCTTCCTTAGACCTGAAAATTTAGTTCTTGCTGTTAATAATTACGTGGCAGCTGCAGCATATGACCACTTCTAGACATTTAAGTGACAAGTATGAATGTACATGTTCACTAAAATACATGTCCAAAGGGGTTCATAGTTATCTTTTTTCATAATAGTCTAAAATTAGAAATAATCCAAATGACTAGTCAATAGATACTGGATAAACAAAATGTAGTATATTCATACAATAAATTTTAGCAATATAAAATGGAGCAAACTACTTACTTTTGCAAATAAATGAGCAAAATAAAAATATTATGTTGTGCATACAGACTTGCATGTATATATGTTATCCCATTTTTATAAAGTGAAAGAGCAACAATGAAGTCTATGATTATATAAATAAAAACTTGACTTTATGAGTTGAGAAGTATTGTCTAAAAGTGTTTATGAGGATATTTGGGTTTGATGCAAATATTTTTTTCTTGCTTGGATAATGGTTACCACCATGACACAGGTATATAAAACTTTTTGAATCATATCAATTGAAAAATTAAGATGATAAATTTTATTAAATGTAAATTTTACCTCTATTGAAATAACTAGATTTGAAAATAGTGATATGTAGGGAGCAAAATAGAGATTTGAGGGGACTAGTAATACTTAATTTCTTGATTGGCAAAGTGTGCACAGACCATGTGTTCATTGTATGTAAAATCTTTTCATTTTTTCACTTAAGATTTGTGCCATTTTCTATGTATATTTTCCACCTTAATTTATGATGTTTATTTAAAAAACAAAATTTACATGTTCTTTGAATCTTGAAATGTTCTCAGATAAAATGTAGACTATGTGCCCTGAACTATTAAAGATATTTAGGATGCTTACAAAAACAAACGAACAAAAAAAACTAGTCAAACATCTGAAATTCCAGATTTTAGTTACAAGGACAATGTTCTGTGAAACCACAAAAGACATGTGAATGACCAGATAAATTTCCCATACATCAAATGAAAAGAATTTTATGAATAATTTACATTTGAGTGGGGTCAAGTGAATACATATAAATAATATTGGAAAATTGGAAAGCACAATATAAAGATAGGTTATTACTGCCTTCCTCAGCAATTAACTATACATCAATAGAATGAACTTAAATAAATTTCCTCACATTACAAATCGATTGTATTGAAAATTGCACCAGCCATGATGGTCTGTTTCTCAGAGATCTGAGAAGGAAGGATGTGGGGCTCTGGGAATGAAATGAGACTTATATTTGAGTTAGGTTTAAATTGACAGAGACCTTTTTAGGAATGATAGGTCTTGACAGCTGATTGATATCAGCCAGCTCAAACCAGACCTATTAGGTAGTTTTTGTCCTACTCTGTGAGTATGAACAAATCCTTCTTTCAACACATAGCCTCTCCTCTTCACTCTTACATTTTCCTCCCAAGTACATAATTATTAATAGTCACCATCATCATCATCATCATTGATACTGCCTTTTTTTACTATCACTTCTCACATGTTCACTCTTACAAATGCTTTGCATAGGTTAAATAATTTCATCTCTACACTTCCAGGATGCTTACTTGACAGTTTTCTTAAAGTTGCCCTTGTTCACTGCATCTGGGTAAATCAAAGTGTATTATCTGGGATACCACTGACAAACTGGGCTCGATAATTCCTTGTTGTTGGGAGGAGAGGACTGTGTGTCAAATAATGTTTAGCAGAATCCCTGGCCTTGACCCATTAGATGGAAGTAACACCTTTACCCAGGTTCTAATAATAGAAATGTCCACAAACTTTGTTAAATGTTTCCCAGGAAAAAGAGATGCAAAAGCACCCCCTGTTAGAACACTATTAATGTTAATTAGAGTAGCCACAACCTGATGTCTTTTGGGCTTCATGAAAAGTACTTTCGACTTATGGTCAAAAAGACTAAGTTTGGGTTTGAACTTTGCTATCATGGTAGCTATATGATCTAGGACAAGTTATTCAATTAGGTTCTCACTTCCTTTGACTATCAAGTAAGAATAATAACATAACAAGTCTTTCCACAACTGACTGTTATTCTTTAGCCTAACAGATATAACATGATATGTTCCAATTATAATTGTACTTAAAAATGCTTATTATTTTTTAATAAATCACAATGCTAATTATCCTTGATAAACATTTCTCAACAGTAATTCTCTTGTTTGTGTTTATTAGCACTAAACACACTGGCATATTAAATACATGAGAGGGAATATTTTAAGTGTCTAAGTAACCTGTTGGTGTCTACTACTTAACACAGGGAAAGGTTGAAACATGAAAAATGTTTGATGTATTTAGTAGGTAAGGTCTTGCTGTGATAATTTATGGAAAAGTAACAGATTACAGTTGACCCTTGAACAAAGTGTGTTTGAGCTATGTGGGTCCACTTACACGTGGATTTTTGTCAATAAATAAATTGGAAAAAATTTTGCAGATTTGTGATAATTTGAAAAACTTGCAGATTAACCAAAAGTCTAGAGATATCAAAATTAAAAAAAATTGGTATCTCATGAATACATAAAATATATGTAGATACTAGTCTATTTTGTCATTTACTACTGTAAAACATACATAAATCTATTGTGAAAAGTTATAATTTGTCAGATCTTCCACACACAAAAACCTATAGTTCTACAGCAGCCAAGAAATATAAATAAACATAAAGATGCAGTATTAAGTCATAACTGCATAAAATTACCTGTGGTAGATACTACACAATACTATTTTTCTAGACACATTCCATTGCTATTGCAGTGAGCTCAAGTGTAAGTATTTGCTAAAACGTCTTATAATGCTAATCATCTCAGTATGAGCAGTTTGTCTCACCAGTAAATTGTGTTTAGCAGTAAAAAGTGATCTTTCACGGTTCTTGGGTAGCTTTCATCATGTTTAGTGCAATGCCGTAAACTTTGAATGACAACAAAATACTCATATGAAGTGCCACTAGTGATGCTGGGAGTGCTTCCAAGAAGCAGAAGAAAGTTACAACAAGAAAAAGTTGAACTGCTTGATATGTACCGTCGATTGACATCTGCAGCTATAATTGCCTACCAATTCAGACAAATCATTCATCCTCTCAACAGATGATGCAAATTTATAGTGTCAGTAAATACAGAGAAGTTCTGTTTTTCCTCTTTTGATTTTATAACATTTTCTTTCCTCTAGCTTACTGTAGGAACACAGTATATAATATCAGGTCATTAAATCAGAAATGATGATTTTGAATCAGAAGTTTACTTTATTATATCTCAAACAAGACACAGTACAATTAATCAAAGTAAGTGGCTAAACTATCGGCACAGTTTTGCCATCTTTTTTTTTTTTTTTTTTTTTCCAATTTGCCATCTTAATGGTAGCTGGTGTGTACTAGCAGCGAAGAACCCTGATGAGCAAGTAGCAAGGAGAGAGCAAAAGGCATTTTGAACATCTTGTTGAGAATTGAGTATTTTTTCTTGCAAGAAGTAGCCCAAACCCTGGAAGAAGTAGGAGTCAGCTAGTGCAAAGTCTGTTAAATACAGTGGGTAACAGAGAGTTGCTAGCTTCTGTAGTTTGAGAGTCACTTGTGCAAGGAGCATTGTCTTGCAAGAGGATTGCCCTGCTCACAAGCATCCCCACCATGTTGTACAACTGGTTGCAGTAGACATCTGATGTATTGTTGACTAAGTTTCATAAAGCTGTAGTGCCTAATACCACCACTGGACCACCAAACAGACACCATTAGCATTTTAATAAATATTGGTTTGGGGCTGTGTTTGGGAACTTCATCTCTATCCAACCATTGTGCCAAATGGTTGTAATTGTCAAAAAGGATCCATTTTTCATCACACATAACAATGAGGTGGAAATGGCCCACCTGGATTTTGTGACAGGAAATAAAGGCAAGCTTCAAGATATCTTCTCTTCTGATGCGCCAGTAATTCATTCACATCCCATGTATCCAGTTTCTTTACCCTGCTGCTTTGTTTCAAATGGTCTAATATCATTGGAATAGCAACATCAAACTTTGGCACTAATTACACATAGGTTTAGGTGGATTGCTTCCGGTACGACACTTACGTCATCATTATACACCTTGGTGTCAAGGAACCCATGTTGCTCATTTTTCAACACTAAAATCATAAGAAAGGAACTTCCCAAACCATCGATATACTGTGCATTCATTAGCCACATCCTTCCCAAATACTTTGTTGATATTTTCAGTTGTTTGGTCTGCAGTGATTTTATGATGGAATTTGTATTCAAAAGTAACATGAATCTTTAACTAATCGGTGGTTTCATAAAAAAATGCTATAAATAATTGGAAAGATAATCACAAGCCGAAATGTGTGTTTGAAAGAATTATGTATCTTCACAATTAAAAAAGCAAAAGAATGTGTCAAAGGGAAATGTCAGAGATATCAACTGTCAAACTTAGTACTTAGGGAAAGTGGACATTTCACACAAAATATGTGTTAAATGACTTTTGTTATTGGTCAAGTTTCTGGTCATCAGTAGGTTAGGTTTTTACTGAGTCATAAATTATATATAAATTTTTGATTTTGTGGCATGTTCATACCCATAGCCCTTTGTTGTTCAAGTTGCAAGTCTAGTTCCTAATACATTGCCGGTGCTCATTAAATGGCATTTTCTTCTTCCCTTGTGTTATAAAGAGGATAATGTGGCTCAGAATTATCTCTTGTGCGAACCATGATATCACAATGTGGAATAAAATGTGTTACGCAGAACAATAGATCTATGAAAACATCCAGGTTGTGATATCTGGAATCTGAGAGTATGTTTCCTTACATGGCCAAAGAGACTTTACAGATGTGATTAGTCAAGGATATTTAGATAAGAAAGTTAGGTTGTGTTATCAGAGCAAGTCTAAGGTCTTAGAAAAGGGTCTTAAAAAAATATGAAGGCAGAAGAGGGGTTATCCAGACAGATGGGAGAATGAGAAGGACTGAGCTCAAAGTTGCTGCCTTTGAAAATGTAGAAAAAAGACTATGGACAAAGGAATGTAGTTGGCCTTGAGAAGCTGGAAAAGTCCAGGTAACAGATTCCTTCATAGAGCCTTCAACAAGGAACAGTGCCTATTAGCAGCCTATTAGTTACTGGTTTACCCCAGTAACACCCATATGGAACTTCTGCTCTCTGGATCTGTAAAAGAAAAACAAAAAAAATACTTATACTATTTTCAATTGCCAAGTTTGTGATAATTCCTTACAGCTATAATAGAAAACAATACAGGAAGATTCCCTGCATATAGTTTTAAACTTTCTCTTCATTTCTTAAACTAAAACAACACAAATTTTTCACATTATCTTGTCCTTTACCCCTTCACTTGGGTGTGTTATTGCTTCTAGATTTGAGGAAAGCAGGTATTTCTCAGCATCAGAAATAATAGCATTGAGATATAGTGAGTATAAACTGGTCTATAATCCCATGGAATGTGAAATGTATTCATTCCATCTATTGAATCAATAAATTTTATTGAGTGACTGCTGAGTACTATCATTTAATTACCCTCAAGCCATCTTTCTTCAGTATCCACTAGGAATTGGTTCCAGGATGCCCTTAGTTACCAAAATCCACGGATGCTCCTCACCTATATAAAATTGTGTGGTATTTGCACATTACATGCACACATCCTCCCACATACTTTAAGGCCTCTCTAGACTACTTATAATACTATATGCAACGTAAATGCTATTTAAATATTAATGGTTGTAAGACTATTGTTTTATATGCATGCAAACAAATATACTGTACTGTTTTCCACTTCTGTGATTGTATTGAATATAACAAATGTACAGTATACAATGTCAATTGTATTATTTTTCATTTTATTATTTTTATTTTCCTATCACAATCATTTTTTGAATATTTTCTACTTATAGTTGTTTGAATCTGTAAATGCAGTACCCACAGATGTGGAGTGTGAACTATACAAAATATATAAAAGTCCCTTTACAAATTTCGACTTATTGGGGAGAAAGGAGGGATGGATACAGCTAATTTTGAAAGACTGTCAGACACAATAACATACATGTTCCTAAAGCTCTACGGGGACATATCATCCTTCCCCAGGACATTTTCTTTAGCAAATTGATGCTCTCTGGTTCTCCGTCATAGCACATCCTTTTGAAGTGCCTTAGAAGGCTGACTAAAGCCTATTCATAGAGAATTAAATTGATTCACATACAAGAAAAGAAACAACTCTTTTCAAGAGGTATCAAATCTACTCTTCTCAATAGAAAAACTGAAATCAAAAGAGGTGAAAAATGATGAGAATGACCTTTTTAGTTCCAATCACACAAATAAGTCAGTGCGCTGGTGATGAATTCATTAATTTTGATTAAACACGAAACTGTAAAGTCATTTGAATTAATTCAGTAATCACCATCAAGAAGAAATGCTTTACAGCTTAATATTGAGAAGTCCTTCTAATTTTCACTTCGACCCAGTCTTAGGGAAATGTGTTCCACGATCTTCAAGGGAGCTGATTTTATACTCAAAAAGGTCAAGTCATGGAGCTGAACAAAATTCCTGTAAATAGCAATAAGGTGCTAACCAGCCCATGTGAGAAGGACATCGGGGTCAGCCTAATGGTTGACAGAACCAGAAGTTTCTAATTGAGGTTAAATGGGTTTCATTGACAGCAACACTTGTAAATTCATAAAATTTGGAGGAAAATGTTGAGATAATCCACTCAGACACAGAATGTGGAAAAAGGAGCTTTGTAATTTTAAGATGCCGGAGACGTCAATAAATGGTGTTTAAGATCACTATACTCTTAAAATTATTTCCAAAACTCTTGTTAGGAGACTTATCCATAATTACAAACTATTTCCTTTAGGTAAATAAAAACTGCTCTTGGGTAGAATTTTGCAATAACATTCTGCTAGCAGTAACAAAAGAAATTACAATACTAGCCATTCCTTCTGGAATTTTATGGAGATGAATAAAAATAACTACACTCTTGGAGGAAATGGCTTTCCCAGTCACCATATCAGAAGTCAGGCAGCCTAACTCAGTACGTGTGCCAGGCTGGGAGTCAAAGATCCTTATACAAACTTCTGATAGAAAATCAGAAAGCAAATGTTCTAAACCAAGGGCATCCAACCTTTGGTTTCTCTGGGACACATTGAAGAGTTTCCTTGGGTCATACCTTAAATACATAAACACTAATGAAAGATGATGAGTAAAAGAGAAAAAAACAAATCTCTGCACATTATTTTTGTAATATGCACCACGACAGATAAACAAAAAAATCTTGAAATAATCCTAATGATGCAGCAGCTCAGTTAGAGGGTCTTAATTATAGATTCCAAGTGTATGATCACTAATACAGAAAATGTACAAATCTAAGTAATAAAATGCCTGGGTTTTTTTCAAAATATTTTTATTATAAAATAAAAGAAAAATAGACAACATAGAACTAGTGGGACACTTGACATCATATTTGAGAAACTAAAGCATTAACATGTGGTTTGATAGAAATAGTTGCAATTCTCAATGAGTTCTCAAGGTATTTATCAGATATTTTGGTTCTAATTTTACTCTTAATGTGCTTCATTCTTGAAAATAGTTGCTCAAAAATCTAGCTGCTGCCAAAAAACAATGACACGAATAAGATGTGATTGTGAAGTGAGGGATATTTGTCTCTGGCAAGACAAGATTTATAAAAGTCCAGTAAAGAGACATGATAGAATTTGTCTTTAAGTTGAATGTTGGATTACAGCTCTGTGAAGTCCATTTGAAAACTGGCAGGTAACATCTGCATCTTGACTGTAAATGGAATCACAAATGCACCAAAATATTAATTATTTCCCCAAAATATGTTTTCAAATTTTTGTATCAAATTCAAAAGCAAATCTGCGTATTTTTTTCCTATTCCACTATGTTTAGCCAGCCTGTTGAAATGCATAGGATTGTTTGCCTTAACTTGAGCTTGCTATAATTTCAGTTTCATTTGGAACACTGCTATGGTTTGAAACATTGTATTGATAAGTTGGTTTTCATCTTGAAGATGCATGTTTAAGTCATTTAAATGATTTGTTAAATCCACATCTAGTAACAGTCTGATACCTAGTACCTGTTATACAAAGACCCTAAATAAATCAGTGAGGAAAAAAAAAAAAAGAAAAAAAAAAAAACTCCATTAGAAGTAGAAGTCTACTTTGTTTGTTTATGTCATTTGTCATGGGCAAATGACATGAACAGAAGTTTTTCAAATGGCTAAAAACACATGAAAAAAGGCTCAACATCATGAATCATCATGAAAATGCAAATTAAAACCACAGTGAGATACTACCTTATTCCTCTCAGAATGGACATTTTAAAAAAGTCAAGAACAATCATAGATGCTGGTATGGATACAGAGAGGAAGGAATGCTTATTCACTGTTGGTGGGACTGCAAATTAGTACAAACTTCTATGGAAAACAGAACAGAGAATCCTCAAAGAAATAAATACAGATTTACTGTTTGATCCAGCAATCCCACTGCTGAGTATATGCCCAAAGGAGAAGAACTCATCAAAAAGACACTTGAATTTATGTCCTTATTCTCATCATGTTTCTCTTGCACAAAACTTACTTTCAAGTAATTGTATAACCTAAATTATTGAATAAGCATAGCAATTTTTCTTTAATCCTACAGGAGTAGGTACTCTCCCCAAATCCATCGCTATAGACTAATTAATGGGGAATTATTTATGAATAATAATTACCTGAGTAACAACAACAACAGTGAAATAATCAGCCTGATTTGTGTGACATGCCCCAGCAAGAAGTGGACAGTTGGACAACTCAAGTGTTACAGTCCAAATCTGGAGTTTCCCTGAAAGCTAATGAAGGGGACTCCTCCTCGTGAGTGGAACTGGAAGAGTATATTTGATTGTCTAGGCTGCTGATGTGATTTATCTCTGTCCCTCTAAGTCTGCTATGAGAATATCTGAAAACATCAAGGAATGCTGGTTACCTGTCACCCTGGGGACACATCAACTACTATTTATATGTTGATCTCTTGCTAAGAAGAGGTTTGCTTTAAAAAGATGTCTAAAAGAGGGTATAGGAATTTAGCCTGATGCATTTTTTCAATTTTATGTAGAGTGGGAAAGAAAGGATCCTGTACTAAGCAATAAATGCTGATCTAAAGTGCTGTTTGTGTTAGATGCTCTGTTTCTTTATGTGGCACATAGGCTTCATTGATGTTTTCTTATGGGCTGGGTGACTACCATACAATATAATCAAAGCTATTTCGAATTACTGCCAAAGTAATGCAGTTATAAAAAAAAGCAAACTCATTCTTTTTAAATAAGATCATTTTAGTAAAAAAAAAAAAAAGATAGTCTATGTGAAGTGGTTGGTTATATTCATTAACATAAGAACATTGAAAAAATAATGTTCTGTGTAAGTTACTTCTCCAGCTAAACCTCTACCAGGACTATTATATCTGCTTTCAGCTCATGAATTCTCATAATCAATGTATCACATTATATTTTACAAGTTGTTATATAGGGACTGTGTGCCCCACAAAGACCACCAGGGAGCAGAGTCTGATGTAAAAGCAAAACAGCCTTTTACTGCAAGCTCGAGCTTGTGCTCCTGGGCGCTCCGCTGCAACGGAGCTCTGGAGCAGGGGGTTCTTATGGTCCAGGGCAGCAGGTGGGCATGCCCAGCTTGAAACAAAGGGGGTGCTTTTGGGTTGGTTAGGTGGGGGTCCTTGATTGGTGGGCTGTTGTCTCATGATTTTGGGGAATTGCCTGGGCTTGTCTGGAAAGTGAAACTTACTGAGTGAAATGGCAGGGAAACTCCTAAGATGGCGCTGCTCTGGTTCTTTCAGGACAAATTCATATTTTTCCCATTCTTTTGTGATTAAGTGGCCTGAAATTTTTTCTGTGAAACACTAGCACACAGGGGTCCTCTCGGTGTGAGAGCATCGTAACAACCTTTGCATTGCGAAAGGCACTGCCGGGCTTTCTTTCGAAATGTTGCCACTTTACTATGGTTTGTCATTCCCAGAAATTTGATCTTTAGACATTGCATTCCTCTTGTATGTCAAAGGAAGCACAGAAATGAGAAGCACTGGCAGGCTCTAATCGTTTCTTGTTGGCTAACAGAAACAAAAACAACAAAAACTTAAAAAGAAACTTATTTGGACTGGGCATGGTGGTTCGTGCCTGTAATCCCAGCAGTCTGGGAAACTGAGCCAGATGGATTGCCTGAGTTCAAGAGTTGGAGACCAGTCTGAGCCAGAGCAAGAACTGGTCTCTAAAAATAGCCTGGCATTGTGGCAGAAACCTGTAATCCAAGCTACTTGGGAGGCTGAGACAAGAGAATCACTTGAGCCCAAGAATCCGAAGTTGCTGTGAGGCATGATGCCACAGTACTTTACAAAGGGTAACAAAGTGAGACTCTCTGTCAAAAAAAAAAAAAAAAGAAAGAAAGAAAGAAAGAAAGAAAGAAAGAAAGAAAGAAACTTATTTGAGGCTCAGAATTGATTATTTAAACTGCTACATTTAGCCAGATACCTTACTTTAAAAGTTTTTACATGACATAACTTCATATAAAAACCACACTCAGAAGATGCGATTGGAATACTCTTAAAAACTCACTTTTTTTTGTACTTGAACTCTCTTATTTCTTAACTCCTCAATACTTAAAACTCTTGTCTTTACCTTTCATGCACACAGTACATACCTGTTGGCTACTATAAGTAATTTATCATCTTTAAAATCTACACAATCTAATCCTCAATCATTCTTACTATTTAAATCAGGCCTCTGGCCGACATAGCGCACTAGAATTTTCAACTTTTCAAATGTTTTCTATATATATTATTTTTTAAGTATTTAATTTCAAAAAATGTTAAACAGAGGTGTAATAAACCTCCAAGTTCTCATCATCCAGTTTGTACAATTACTGGCTCATGAACTTACTTCATTTATACCTGAAACTCATTTTTAGGAGTGAGCCAATGCAAAGACATTTGAAGTTCAAAAGAAATGAGGATCATGGATTGAAAGGATTGGGTACAACTTAAAACAGTAAAGAAAAAAAAAAAAAAAAAGAGCTAGCTCTGCTTTAAAACCAAATGGACTCAGGAAACACAGGTGAAGACACTGAAGGTTTTGATGTGAAATGAAGGGAATGGAACTGCTCTGATGACCTCAGTCGTCCAAGAGTTACATTGAGGGTGTCTGCTTAGAATCAGGAAGCAGACAGACCCGAGCCTTGAGGACTGTGGGAAATGTTTTTAATAAAAGTTAAGGGGAAGACACCGACTATTAAAAATGAGCATTAATAGTAACAGCTTGATAGCATGGGTCTCAGGTTTGTTTAGTGATTAGGCTGTTCTTATCCTCTTCTAAAATCTTGAAATATAAAAGCAGAATTTAGGGAGAAAATGGGGGAAACGTGAAGATAAGATGCTTGATGAACTTGCAAATGATTGGTTACATTAATGACATTAAGTGGCTGAAAGCAGTCATTCCGTTGACTGTGGCGCATGATAGTTGCTTGAATTCTTTCATCTACGACCCCATCTCCTTACCGTGTGCGTTACCCGACTGCTGTGCAGTCCCCTCCGCCTTCTGTTCTGTACAGAGTCTTCCACGTGAGAAAGTGAGTTTTCCTCCCTCACCCGAGGGGCCCACTTCCCACTCTCTCTGGAAATGATCTGAACTTTCTCTTTGTTCTTCCTACATGGAACTTCCCTTCGTTACTCTGAACATCGTGTAGGTTACTTTTGTTTTCTGTCCACACAGCCCGGGCTGCTCCAGTTTCACTTCCAGTTTCCATTCAGTTTTACTTTCAATTTCCACTGTGCCTCCGTTGAACTTTCTAGCGCATCAGAGTAGCGAACCAGGTCAGGGAACTGAGTTCAGGGAACTCGACCCCCAACTTGCAACATCTTTCCTGGTGACAGGGAAGAAAAACGCTCAGCCTTTTGCCTGGTGCAGAAAACCCAGGGAAAGACCCCAGAGGACCCCTGGCTGACCCCCATTTCACATGGGATCCCAGGCTCCAGCGGTCCTCGCTCAGGTGATGGTGACGCGGAGATTCCAGCAAATGCTAATGGGCCTTTCGACCCCTGGCCAGGACCTTCCCAGCTCCCAAATCGCTTTTAGAGTGGGTTAGGTGCCCTGAAAGGTGAGCCAAGACTCTATTTTACCAGGAGGAAGTAGCTAAGAGCAGTCAGTAGTCTTCCATTGTTCTTCAAGGTTTCAGGACCTTCTCTCCCCATGGAGAAATGAGAAAGGGCACCAAGGAAGGGGCTGTCAGGGGGTGGGAGGAAAACCCGGGTCTGAGAAAAGTCTGAAGGGCCCCCACGGATGTGGGTATGAAGCAGCTCAGGTAGCCAATGGCCAACAGAAAGAGACCATCCATGACCAAAAGGAAAGGGCGACATTGCCCGCAGACACAGAGAGCCAGTGAAAGACTTCCTGCCAATTTCAAACGAGGAAGTTTTTATACCCTGCAGACGTGTGCAGCTCCCTGTCTCTCACATTATCTCCTTCACAGAGGGACCCTCTTCCAACTCTCTTTGGAAGTGCTCCAAACTTTCTCTTGCTCTTCCCAAATAAAATTTCTCTTTGTTACTCTAAAAAAAGAAAAAGAAAGCAATTTAAGTTTCATGCTGCACCATAGGATGCATGAATAAGTCAACTTCCTTCTAGTTTCAATCTTACTGTATCTTAAGCAAGTTTCTTTGGCACAGCCTTGTTCATATTAACAAATTGCCTGATAAAACCTGTTTCTTTTAGTCACTGAAAACTTTTTTCCTCTTATCACGTGTCTTTCTGACACTCAGTCTTAAGTGTATTGTTAGAGGCTTGCTTAGATTTTTTGCTATGTTCAACTGCCTTGTCCAGTCCAATTAGCATATTTGTACCTGCCTGAAGCTCTCCTGTTGCCTAATCTTGGACTCCCTGTCTCTGTGCATTGCCCACATTTCAGGAACTCACATCTTTCTGGATAATCCCAGAGTCAGCTTGTTTCATCGATTGCATGATAATCTCAACATAATACATTTTTCCTCAGACAGATACTCAAAATACTTTGTAAAATACTTCATAAGACGTATGACACAGACACCACTTAATCAGAACGGAGGAAGGCCAAAATGCTGGAGGAAGGAAGGGGTTCCCTGAAGTGTCAGGCATTAATATTTTTGTTGCTGGATGCCTGGCTCTAAGTGGAGTTGGTAGAGAATCAAGCAGCAAGGGGAGAGGATAAGCAGGGGGCAGAGGGAACGGCTTTCTGCCAGCTGGTAGGGAATTATTCTAACATTATAACAACTGAAGTTGCTCTCCTGGTGAATCAGGAATAAATGTCAGTCCTAAGCTACCAGAGCAAATTTCTTTTTTGTTATCAATGCTGAGTTTACCTTTTAAATATTTTCTTTATATCTAACTTTTGAAACTGGTCTCTTTCACATATAGAAAATCAGTGTTTAGTGTAGTAATTTTAAACAGTATTTTTATATTGCAGTGTATCAAAAGACATATTATATGGGTCATTGTTGTTTATTTTTTTTGACACAGAGTCTCACTTTGTCGCCCTCTGTAGAGTGCTATGGCGTCAAAGTTCACAGCAACCTTAAACTCTTGGGTTCAAGCGATTCTCTTGCCTTAGCCTCCCAGGTAGCTGGTGCCTGCCACAACACCTGGCTATTTTGAGACGAGATTTCTCTCTGGCTCAGGCTCATCTTGAACCCGTGAGCTCAGGCAACCCATCTGCCTCAGCCTCCCAAGTGCTAGAATTGCAGCCCACTGCGCCTGGCCATATTACACTTTTAACCCCCACCCAAGTGTGTGTGTTGTATGTATAATATGCTGTGCAATATCAGGTATCCCCTTATATGGGAAATAAATGACTAGGTGGTAGGAGAGTAAGAGAGCGTATGGTAGCCTTGAATGGCTGAGTCAATTCAAAGAAATTGAGAAGGCTTTGAAGAAAGACGTATATTCAGTAAGATATCGCTTACCGGTGAACTCTAGGTATGGGAAATCACGGAGTGGAAGAATCTAGCTGAAATAAAAACATCATTTTTTGTAGTAGCATGTAATGTATTTTGATATTAAAATGAGGACCAAGTTATGTATAGCTTTCCATAGCAAATTAAGAAATTCATCTCCATTAGTAATTTTATTTCTAAACTTTGTAATTTAAAATATGTCCTAGAAATTATAGAGCGTTTTTTGTAAACAATGGTTTAGGGCAATTAATTTAGAAATGTTGATGCAGAATTACTAGAGGCTGGCAGTTATTAAAAATAATGGATTAATATTAATGTTTGGAAATAAATCAGGCAGAAGAGAAAAATTACCATTGTTATTTCAAACAGCGAGAACTCAATTTTATAGATGACACCTAACTCCATCTACAGTTGACTCTAATTATGACAGTGTTAAAGACAGAATGTAACAGGTTAGTCCCTTATTATACCTCAGCCCTGTTTAATTTCCTAACTAATGCTATAAAAATAATAAAAAGCATTAGCAAATAGAATTTGAAAGCCACTTTTTATATTCTTGAGCCAATTATGACATGCAACTATAAATAATATTATTATGTTTAATCACTAATATGAATCAATAGTTATAACTATAGTAAGAATGATAAAAAATAATACTTTTTAATTTCAGATTAATAAGAGGGTACAGAAGATTGAGTTAAAATAATATTATTTTTTAGCACTTACTATGTATTATGAATTGTCCTAAGGGTTTTATTGCATATGGTAACACATTAATTCTTACTTTCCAAAGATGAAAATAATGAGTTCATATACCAGTAGAGAAATGGAGACAAAGAGCATTTTATTTAATTGTCCAGTTTTGCATAAGCTATAAGAGATAAAAGGCATGTGTCTTAAATAATATTGGTCCAAATCATCTATGAAAAGAAAATTGAAAATTTCTTAAAATTTATGACATTTAAACTTTAGAATCTGTATTTTTACTTTATCAATAATATTAAAGTAGGCTACAGAAGAAAAGCTAATGATTCAGTGCCTGAGCTAAATTATTTATTTCCTCTCCTTAAAGTTTCATAGCTGAGGGTTAGCCTGGGGTAGCAAGTGATTTTTTGCCTACTGCATTACTGATTGTTTAAGCATTCTTGCACACTTTAAGTGACTACCATTAAGGAAATAAATTAAAACAAAAAAAAAAAGCAAAAAACTGCTTGAAATAATAGTACTCTATATTATGCTGCAAGTTTTTCCAGTTTTTCAAGATAAAACTGAGGAGGAAGGAAAAATATCATGATTTTGTGATACTAAACATGGCAATATTTAAACGTAGCTGTAATGTTCTTAACTAAAACAGTATTTGTAATATTAGCTTTGATATTAAATGTTTATCTTTTCATACTGAATATAATATTTAAATATTTTATAATATTTAATATGAAGCATCTCTGTATTGAAATAATAATAACTATTGTAATATTAGAACAAAATGTGCTTTATATGTTGTGTATTAAATTGATCATACTTTATTTTCCTAAAACTTTTATTTTAAATTTCATGTAAAACACACAAAAATATGTCCACATATTTCCTTGAGAATATTATAAAAATATTCTCAAACTTCACCTCACCATTTTTTTACTCCTTCCTCAATTATTCTTAATTTTAAAATTATGAAGACAATGGAATCAGATTTTGCACTGATGGTAACATTTTGACATTTACTTATTTCAGTGCATGACATCCTCCTTCTAAAATCGTTCTGAACACCCTTGGACCTTGAAGCTGACAGTTTTAATGTGCAAACATTCATTTTAATCATCCATGATAGTAATAATTTTATACACGTTTCACCTAATCCTTTGTAAAAAATAAGTGGATCGTAATGTTTAATTTGTGAACATAGTTTTAACAATCTACATTTATTTTGCCTTGGTTTATACATATAACAATTTTATTAAATGATATTTGAATTGATTGTCTTTTAAAAAGATACTCAGAAAAATAAATATGCTTATTTTTCATACATATTTTAGGTATATGTAGTTCAATGTACATTAATTTAGACATATTAAATAACATATATTTGCTTACACTACATCCTTATTTTTGTCACTGCCCTGTTTCCCAACACATGTATACAATCCTACGACATAAGGAAATATGAATGTTGATGATGTAAATGCTAATGTTGACAAGCTTTGGTTATAAGGCTTTTAAAAGTGACATTAATAATAACATCCTTATGGCTTATAAGTCTGTTTTATGGTGACAAGTTGCTAATCTATAAGGTTAAAATTACGAACGAAAGGATGTATACACACAACTAATTATACAGGGCAAAAGTGCACTGTCCCATACTAGACTTAAAAAAGGGAGTGACACAAACTACTTTATAGAACAAAATAAGAAGTGAAAAGCTATAATCTAAATTATAAGGATGTTTTGAGTAGACCAAATTCTCAAGAAGGTGGGTTTGATACTAAATGAATAAGTTTGTGGACCAGAGCTGTGGTGAACACAGCTTTGATACTTCCTCGGGGCAGTTTGAATCCCTTCTGATGGTGCCGACACACACCTGTGGAGTACCACAGCCACTGCATAGCTCTCCTTGCATAGTTTTATTTGGGTAGGAAAATAAATGTATTTTTTTTTTAACTTTCAATCAATTTTTTTATTTTTTAAATTTTTTTCTACTTAAAGGAAGTATTTTTTTTCCCCAAAAAACTTTCTCTATTTTATTGTTTGAGATTTGTTGAGGATACAAATAATTAGGTTACACTGATTGCAGTTGTTAGGTAAAGTCCCTCTCATAATTGTGTTCCACCCCCAGGAGGTGTGCGATACACCGTGATACCCCATCCCCCTTGCTTTTCCCCTCCCCCTATCCCTCATTCCTCCACCTCACCCATTGTATTAGATCATCTCTTGCCTTCATATTAGAATTGACCACTTTGGATTCTTGCTTCTCCATTCTTGAGATGCTTTGCAAAGAATGTGTTCTACCTCCATCCAGGTTAATACAAAAGATGTAAATCTTTTAAAATGGCTGAATAGTATTCCATGGTATATATTCCTGTGTTGGTGGGCATTTAGGTAGTATCCACAATTTGGCAATTGTAAATTGAGCTGCAATTGACAGACTAGTGCAAATATCCTTATGATAAAAGGATTTTGTTGTTGTTGTTTATTATTATTCTGGGTAGATGCCTGTTAATGGAATTGCAGGATGAAGTGGGATGTCTAATTTGAGTTCTTTGAGGAGTCTCCATATTTTCTTTCACAAATATTGTATTATTTTTCAGTCCCACCAGCAGTATAAAAGTGTTCCCTTCTCTCCACATTCATGCCACCATCTGCAGCTTTGAAATTTTGTGATGTGGACCATTCTCATTGAGGTTAGATGGTATCTTGGGGTGGTTTTGATTTTCACTTCTCTGATGATCAGGGATGATGAGCATTTTTTCAAATGTTTGTTAGCCATTCATCTGTCTTCATCAGGGAGGGTTCTGCTCATAACTATTGCCCAGAGGTATATGGGATTGTTTATTCTTTTTTCTGTTGATTAATTTGAGTTATTTGGAGATTCTAGTTATCAACCCTTTGTCAAATTCATACCCTGCAAATATCTTTTGCCATTCTAAAGGTTGTCTGTTTGCTTTTGTGTTGTGTCTTTAACTGTCCAGAAGCTTTTCAGCTTAATTAATTCCCATTTGTTAATTTTTGTTGTTGTTGAAATGGGTGCTAAAGTCTTTGTTATAAAATCTTTCCCCAGTCCAACATTATCAAGTGTTTTCCCCACACTTTCTTCTAAGACTTTTATTGTTTCATATCTTAGATTTAAGTCTTTTATCCATTTTGAGTCAATTTTTATAAGCAGTTAAAGGTGTGGGTTGAGTGATTATACAATTCTCTCAGCACCATTTGTTGAATAGGAATTCCTTTCCCCACTGTATGCTTTTTTTTTTGGTTTATCAAAGATCAGATGGCAAGTAGATAACTGGTTTCATCTCTTGGTTTCTATTCTGTTCCATATGTCTATGTCTCTATTTTTGTGCCAATACTGTGCTATTTTGATTACTGTAGACTTGTAATATAGCCTGAGTCTGGTAGGGTGATGCCTCTGATTTTATTTTTATTACTAAGAATAGCTTTAGCTATACAGGGATTTTTCAGGTTTCATACAAAACAAGGTACTATTTTTTCCAGTCCTTCAAAATATGATGTTGGTATTTTAATGGGGATTGCATTGAATCTTTACATTGCTTTGGGTAGAATAGACATTTTGACAACATTGATTCTTCCCAGCCAAGAGCACAGTGTGTTCTTTTATTTGTTAGTGTCTTCTGCAATTTATTTTCTTAGGGTTTCATAATTCTCTTTGAAAAGATCTTTCACTTCTTTTGTTAAATATATTCATAAATATTTCATTTTCTCTGAGGCTATTGTGAAGGAAATTGTGTTCTTGATTTGCTTCTCAACTTGACTATTTTGGTATATACAAAGGCTACTGATTTGTGAATGTCGATTTTATACCCTGAGACATTATTTATTTTCTGATGACTTTCAGGAGTTTTGTGGTTGAGTCTCTGGGATTTTCTAAGTAAAAGATCATATCATCAGCAAAGAGGGAAAGTTTGACCTCCTCTTCCCCCATTTGGATGCCTTTTATATACTTCTCTTGCCTGATTCCAGTGGGTAGAACTTCCAGAACTATGTCAAATAATAGTGGTGGTAGAGGACACCCTTGTCTGGCTCCAGTTCTAAGTGGCAAAGCTTTCAGATTTAATCCATTTAGAGTGATGTTAGCTGTGGGTGTATCCTAGATGGCTTCAATCAGCTTAAGAAATGTGCCACATATGCCTGTTTTCTTATGTGTTCTTGTTAGAAAAGGATGCTGAATTTTATCAAATGCTTTTTCACATCTATTTAAAGGATCATATGGTCTTTGATTTTGCTTCTATTGATACGGTGTATTACATATATGGATTTGCATATGTTAAACCAACCTTGTTTGATTGCACTAATGTACACAGCTATGATTTAACAATAAAAATAAATTAATTAAAAAAAATAAACCAACCTTGCATCATTTAGATGAAGCCTACCTAATCATGATGTATAATGTTTTTAATGAGTAGCTGCAATCTATTAGCTAAGATTTTTGGTGAGTATTTTTGCATCGATATTCATTAGTGAAATTGGTCTGCAGCTCTCCTTGTTTGTGGAGTCCTTTCCTGGTTTTGGTATCAAGATAATGTTTGCTTCATAGAATGTGTTGGGGAAGGTTTCTTCCTTCTTAATGTTTTGGACTAGGTTCTGTAGAATAGGTACAAGCTCATCTTTGAAGGTGTGATAGAATTCTGAAGTGAAGCCATCTGGTCCTTGGCTTTTTGTTGTTGTTGTTGTTGTTGTTGTTGTTGGAGGAAACTTTTTTTATTGTTGCTGCAATTTCATTGCTTGGTATTGGTCTGTTCAAGAGGTCTATTTCTTCCTGGTTAAGTCTAGGTAGAGGGTAGGATTTCAGATATTGGTCCATTTCTTCCACATTTTCAAATTCCTAGGCATAAAGTTTTTGGTAGTAGTCAGAAATAATCGGTTGTATCTCTGTGGTATCAGCTGTGATGTTTCCATTTTCATTTCTGATTTGGGTTATTAAAGATTTTACTTTTTGTTTTTGGGAAAATGGTTTATCAATTTTATTTATGTTTTCAAAGAACCTACTTTTTGTTTCATTAATTTTCAGAAGGATTATTTTGTTTTCAATTTCATTTAATTTTGATCATTTAATTTCTTCTGCTAGGTTTGGGATTTGATGGTCTTCCTTTTTCTTTTCTTTAAAATGATTCATTAGGTTATTGATGTGCTCTCTTTTTTTTTTTTGTATGTAGGCATCTAATGTGATAAATTTCCCTATTAGGACTACTTTTACAGTGTCCATTTTTGGTAGCTTGTGTCTTGTTAATGATTTCCTTTTTTATCTCTTCCTTGACCCAACTGTCATTCAGCATAAGGTTGTTTAACTTCCATGCCTTTGTGGGGGGATGAGCATTTTTGTTAGAGTTGAGTTCCATCTTTATTGTCTATTTGTCTGAGAAAATGTAAGGTAAAATTCCAATTATTTTGATTTTGTTGAGGTTGGACTTTTGTCCTAGGATATGATGTATTTTGGAGAATGATTCATGGGCCAATGAGAAGAACTATATTCTTTAGCTTTAGGACAGAGTGTTCTATATATGTCCATTAAGCATAGTCATTCTACGTTCATATTTAAGTCCCCTGTATCTTTCTTTGGTTTCTGTTTAGAGGATCTGTCCAGCTCTATAAGAAGAGTGTTAAAGTCCTCTGCTACTATGGTGTTATGGGATATCGTATTGCTCAGATTAATTAAAGTCTGTTTCAAGAATCTGGGAGCATTTCAGTTGGGTGCATAAATATTTAGAATTTAAATATCTTCTTGTTGTATAGTTCACTTGACCAATATGAAGTGTCTATCTTTGTGTGTGTGTGTGTGTTTTTTTTAATTTAGTTGCTTTAATTCCACTTTTATCTGAGAATAAGATTGTGACCCCTCTTTTCTTCTGAATTCCATTAGCTTCAAAAATTGTCTTCCATCCCCCAAACCTGAGTTTTAATTTTTCCTTCAAGGGTAGGTCTGTCTCTTGCAGATAGCACCAAATAGATGGCTTTTTTGTTGTTGTTTGTTTATTTGTTTTTATTCAATAAACCAGCCTATGTATCTTCAATGGGGAATTCAAGACATTAATATTTACTGGGATAATTATAATTATCCCAGTAAATAATTGATAAGTGTGCTGGAGTTCTATTCATCTTATTTTGTGAAAGTCCATTCCTTAGTTTTATCTTTTTCATCATTGCTGAAGCTAGGTTTTGTCCTTTAGTTTGTGGGTGTTTAGTTTGCTGGTGGTCCTTTGTGATGGTCAGTGTTTAGAATAGCCCAAATATTTCTCATAAAGCTGGTCTTGTTTTGCCAAACTTCATCAGTGTTTGCATATGAGTAAATGGTTTGATTTCTCCATCAATTTTAAAGCTTAGCTTAGCAGGATATAGAATTCTGGGCTGAAAATTGTTTTGTTTAAGTAGATTAAAGGTAAATAACCATTGTCTTCTGGCTTGAAAAGTTTCATTTCAGAATTCTTCGGTCACCCTGATAGATTTTCCCCCATAGGTCAATTAGTGCTTATACCTGACATGTTGCAGAATCTTATCTTTTGTCTTAACTTTGGACAGTTTTATGACAATATGTCTTAGAGAAGCTCTATTTGAGTTGAGATGACTGGGGGTCCAATATCTCCCTGAAAGAAATATGTCAGAATCTTTGGTGATATTTGGAAAATTTTCATTTATAATATTCTCTAGTATGGCTTCCATTCCTCTGGGGCATTCTTCTTCCCCTTCTGGGATACCTATAGCTAGTATGTTTGAACGCATCATGAAGTCCCATAACTCTGTCAGTGAACGTTCTGCTTTCACTCTCTTTTTTCTGACTCTTTAATTAACTGAGTTATCTCAAGAACTTTGTTTTCCACCTCTGAGATTCCTCTTCTGCATGGTCTAATCTGTTATTAATACTTTCTACTGAATCTTTACATTCTCTGATTGCTGCTTCAATTCCTTAAGCTCCACTATATCTTTTCTATGTTCTTCATATCATTAATCTCTTATTTAATTCTGTTTCTGGATTTTTCTTTTGGTTATTTTCCATTTTCTCAGAAATTTCCTTCATTGTTTTTACCATACATCTTTTAAATTCTCCTTCTTTCATTTCTTTATAGGTGGAATTTTCTGTAGTAGCTACCTCATGATCCCTTGCCAGGGGGTGGGGAGGATTCTCTGTTCTGTTTTTCATGATGCCAGAATTTCTTTGCTGTTTCTTCCTCATGAGTGTTTTCTTTTTGTCTGTTTCTTTGCCCTACTTTTTTCTTTCACTTCTTCCTGCTTTTTAAGTTATTGTGCCTCTGACCTAAGGTGTTGAAGTGTCCTTTTGGTCAAGAACTAAAAAGAAAAGAAGAGTGAAGAGCAAGACGGTACAAATGATTTAAAAAAGAAAGGAGAAAGGAAAGAATGGGGGAGTAAAAGTGAAAACTGACAAAAAGCAGAGGGGAACAGAAAGAGAGAGACAGGAATAATAGCGGTGTACAGCAGGATACTTTGACCAACACCCACAAATTCCAACTCTCAGGGTGCTGGGTTGGATGGTTCCCTTGATGTCTGTAGCTCTCTACCAGCCTGAGTAGACACAGGACCCCACCTACACCAAATAGACAAGAAAAATTAAAAAAAAAAAAACATAAATAAACCACAACAAACAAAAGACCTTGACAGATAAAATTGGGAAAAACAACAAATACCAGGGGCAGAAAAATGAGCAAAAATGAAGCACTGATTATTAAAGGAGGAAACAATGAAAAATTATATTTACAGAAGAAAAAAAAAGAAAAGAAAAGAAAAAATAACTAGGGGGGGAAAGTTGCAAAAAATTTTTGAAGAAAAAAGAAACTATATACATATAGTTTCTTCTTTAAAGTATTTAAAAAATTATATATTATATATTTAATATATATAAACGTGTATATATTTGTTGAATGTTGCCTGGGCAACAGGTGATTTTATGGGTATGAGATGCTAATCACAGTACAGCTGTAGAAGTTGGATACCGGAAGCCTCTGCTGACTTCTTTACCCTCAAACACTGCAAGGTTGGGAGCCTGAATCTCTCCTCAGCCCACATAATAGACACACCTCGACCTTTCCAAACCATGTCCCTTGGCTAAAAGTGGCTCTCCCAGGAAAGTGTGTGTTGTTTGGATCTCTCCAGAAGTGGCTGCCTACTTATCAGGAGTGCCAGAATCAACCTCACTCTAGGACCCTAAGGGCTGAGGTTGCCAGGCAGATAAACCACAATGGTTGTACCTGGCCTGAAATGATAGCTTTATTCTGCCCTGACAGCTCAGTCCTGGCCTCTGGGTGCTGTTTAAAATCACTTGCTCACTTGCCCCAGGTCTCCCAAGGTAATTCAAACATTTGTGCCCAAGTCCAAAAAAAGAAAAGAAAAAAAAAAAAAAAAAAAACACAGAAAAAGCCTTCCCTGTCTGCAAATTCTTGCCACTGCTTTAGCTGCACCCACCACAGCCACCACAGCTCACCAGCATCACACTAATTACAAACACGTGTCACTTCTCCACTACTTTTGTCCTCCTCTTGGGGTCCTGAAGCCTTCTACTGCCTCACTGTTCCCCTCAAGGGATGTTTCTGGGTACAATACAGAAGCCAGGGGTGCCTGGAATCTTCTCTTCCCAATGTCACTGTGCCCAGTTGCAAAGAAGCTATCTCTAGTCCACCATCTTGCTCCAAAATAAATGTATTTGATTAAAAGACCAGTTAATACTGACAGTGTAAAGTTTTTATGCCTGGCAAACAACCACAAATTTCAATGACTTGTATGATAATCCTAATGACTTTATTTCCTCTTTACACATTTTATGCTAAACAAACCATGAAAAGAATTGGAAACTAAAATCTGAAAGTAACTTTTAATATCCCTAAGCAAATTTTGGCTTGCTACTATAAATAATATTCTATCATAAGTCATAACTACTATGGATAACTGATTGTTACTTTGTTAATAAAATTTTTATATTATTTATTTACAACTGCTTCCTGAAACATCTTACTTTGACATCTGAAGTCCTATGTCTGTCTTTATTTTTTATACCTCTATTTTCAGTTCTTTTTGCGAACTTACTCGACTTCCACCTAGCCACCTAATATTAGCTATTCTCAAGACTTGCTGTAAGGCCATGATCCTTTCTGACCCTATTTATTCAAAGTAAGTGATCTAAGTAATTTTAATTAACATTTGTGCAATAATGACTTCCAATTAATATCTGTGCAATAATGACTTCCAACTGTACGTCTTCAACCTGGAATTCTGGACTGACACATATATACAACAGATTCAAATATATAATCTTACTATTTGTTTTTTCTCTGCACTGCATTATCTGCCTTTTATCCTCTTCTTTGTTTTATTTCAGATTTTGTGGATTTTCTTTTAGTATGTGTTTTAATTTTAGTCACTGCTCACTAACTCACAAACATCTTCGCTTCACTCTTGTAGCTATTTACTGCTTTAGGGTTAATAACGTGTATTCTTTATTATTATAGTCTAACCTCAAATGACATTAAACATACATAGTAGTATAGAATTCTTACAAAATTATAATTGTATATCCTCCTTAAATTACTTATGATGTTGTTATATATGTATTTTACTTAAACACAAGCCATAAATTTCAATATACAGTTTTAATTTTTAATTCAAGCAGTAAATTTTATTTTACTAAAATTCCTTAATGAAAAAAATGTATTTCATACATTTCTTCTTATTTAGTGGTTCTTTCAGTCTTCATTTATTTATTTAACTTAAGTTTTATTTTGCAGATTTTTTTCTGCCACAAAAAATGTCTTTAATATGGTAAGCCTATTGGATGTGAATTTTCTCACTTTATTTTTCCTGGAGATATCTTTAGTTTGCCTTAATTTTATAATAATACTTTTACCTAGTTTTAGATTCTAGGTTTAGCACTTTAAAGATGTCATTTCAATTGTTTTAATGATACATATCCTCTTATTCATATTTTTCCTTATAAACATAATTTGATTTTTCTTCCCTTTCTACCTGCTTTTATATTTTTTTCTCCACCACTGTTTTTTCAGCAATTTAATTATGATATGTCTTATGTTTCTGTTGGAGTTTTTTTGCTTCTTAAATCTATGTAGTTGTGTTTTATCAATTGTGCTATTGCTATCAATATTAAGCCACTTGGTATCGCCCTGTAGGTCACTGATAATATGTCCTTCTTTTCCAAACTTTTTTTCTGCTTTACTTCATTTTAGAGAGTTCTAAATGATGCCTTTAACTTCATTGATCTTTTCTTATTGCTGTGCTGAATTTGCTTTTCAATCTTGACTGGCAAGGTGGCTTGTGCCTGTCATCTCAGCACTTTGGGACACCAAGTGGGGAGAATGCTTTGAGATCGGGCATTTGAAACTAACACAACAACATAGTGAAACCCTGTCTCTGTAAAAATTAAAAATATAAAAACAGCCAGCCATGGCAGCATGCACCTCCTAATGGCTCTGGAGTTTGAGCAGGAGGATCACTCTGCCTGAGCCCCAGTGTTCATGGCTGTAGCGAGCTAAGGTCTTACCGTTACACTCTAGTCTCCATGACAGGGAGAGACTCTGCCTCCAAATAAATAAATCAAATAAAAAATTCTGCATTTTTCATCTCAAATATTATATTTTATATTTCAAGAAAATTTATTTGGTGTTATGTTTTGTTTCAAACATTTCTATCTTTACCATCTTTATGTTTTTCTACATTCTTGCATGTATTTGCAAAAACACACAAGCTGTACTTTTAATCTCCTTGTGGCACGGCTACAGGAACCTTCAGATTGGTGCTAACTTAGCTTCATTCTTTAAGTCATGACCTTTCCAACGACTCTGCCCGTGTAATACGAAGTCTCTCGGTTGTAGTTGATGGGGCTCCAGTTCCTTCCGGCCCCATTTGACTACAGAAATTGTTCATTATACTAGGTTCTGGTGATTTCTTTGAATCTTATGGAGTTATACCTAATATACACAGAGACCAGGACGCAATCAAGAATATCATTTTTCTCACACACTGAGGGCTATTTTTTTTTACCTCACATCATGCCAGGGGCTGATGATCATCTTCATGCAGTGATCTAACCTCCATCATAGAGATGTAATTATTTGTGTCTCCTTTCTCAGAAAGTATAATCCTGTAAGGTCTATTGTCCAATGTCTGAATATTTTTAAATTATTTTTAGTTGTGTACAGGCTAAATGCAATTTCCATGAGAGTTAAAGAAGAGTCCAAACGTAGGACAAATAATTATAATTCTAAATATGTTATTTTTACAAAATAGAAGATAAGGGAACACTAAATAAGTTATTTATCTGACTACCATTACCCTGATATCAAAAACAAGCAAAGACATAAGAAAAGATTATTCTGTATGAATGTAAATAGCAAAATTCTTAATTAAATACTTATAAAGTGAATCTAATAATGCAGAGAATGGATGACTCATGAGCACAGATTTTATTATTCCAATTGCAAGATGCTGGATTAATATTAAATTTTATAAAATAAATAATTAATAATCACAGTAGATGCAAAATAAATCATTTAACACAACACCCATTTCCTTAGCAAATTAAAATAAATTTCACCCTGATAATAAGCACATACAAAATATCTATGGCTGAGATAATACTTAATAGTGAGAGGTGGAGTGTTTTATCTAATAACAGAAACAGAACAAGGATAATTGCTCTTAACATTTTCATTCAATATTATACTGAGATTCTGACCGGTATGTTAAACCAAGAAAAAGAATAAAATCCATACAGATAAGAATAGGATGAAAGCCATCTATGTTCACAGACTACAAGATATTCTATATATAAAAATCTTTGAGTATTTACAAAAGAGTACAAGAATTAATAGGTGAGTTTAGTGAGTTAACAGCACATAAATTTAATATGCAAAGGTTTCTTATATGCAAAGAGTAGTTGGGAATTCACATTAAAAATAAATTCCATTTACAAACACACAAAGAAATTAAGGATGATATAATGAAAATATTAGCATGACTTCTACACCAAAAACTTCCAAGGGTTGCTGAAGTAAAGAAGGGCCGCATAAGCAGAGATATACATTATACGTAAGGATCAGTATGTCCAGCTTTATAAATATGTTCATTCACTCTAAATTGATCCATAGATTAAATGTAACTCCACTTAAACTTCCATAAAGCTTCTTATAGAAATAAAGAATGTGTTTCTAAATAGGTATTATCCTGCACTTTTGACTTGGATTGTAAATTAATCTATTTCAATCAAGATGCTTTTAAAAACGCGTGTTGCAGTAGTAACAGAGCCTAAACTTCTGATGAAAAATAAACATAAGAAAAGTGGTCTAACACCCACTATCCACAAGCTAGCTCTGTTGAAAATATGCTTTAAACACAATACATGTAAATGTAAAGACAGTAGAGGGGCAATTTGACCAAAGGCTAATAAAAATTAAAACTCTAACAGATAGTGTCAGCAGGAGTAAAAGCAAGTAAGAAGTTCACATATGCCCATCAAACCTAATGCTAAAAGATGAAAAAATATAATTCTATGTCAAGGGGAAAGAGTTTCTAATAGAGAAGCCCATGATATTTTAATTTATTTATTTATTTTTTTTTTTGATATTTTTATTTTTATTTTTATTTACTTTTTTTTTCAAATGATAGATAGTTAATGAGTGGCTTAATATGATTTTATTTATTTATTTATTTATTTATTTATTTTTTATTGTGGAGAAGGGGCAGGGAAAAAAGGCGGGGGAAGAGGTGCGTGACAGGGTCGGGTCAGTGGCATGGTACCACATTGGCTATATCTAGGTATAGGCAGTTTCAGGCTGGGCCTTGCTGAGTCGTTGCTATGCAGAAGTAGCTCGATGGATCTACTTCTAGTCAGGCTCGGGAAGTTGCACTAGGCCTCAGGCACATGGCAGGGCCCAACAATTCCCTCTTTTGTTTTTTGTAT
>CAUYPK010033922.1:0-14411 GCA_963574355.1 Loris lydekkerianus
ACTGCACCCCAAAAGTAGCCAGGTGTGGTGGTGGGTGCCTGTAGTCCAGCTACTCGCGAGGCTGAGGCAATAGAATCGCTTAAGTCCAAGAGTTCGAGGCTGCTCTGAGATGTGACGCCACAGCACTCTACCAAAGGTGACATAGTGAGACTATCTCTAAAAAAAAAAAAAAGGGGGGGGGGAGGGAGTGGAGAAAGTACCAGTTACACAGATGTCCCTGCGGGGTGCAAGGAGGGGGCGGGGGGCAGGGGAGCATATCCAGATCCTGTCTTATCTCTGCTCTGCACCTATGAAGATAAACTTGCAATTCATTATTAGTATGGAATCCAACAGACTAGGAGCTAGATGTGGCCTATGGCCCTAACACTATAATTTGCATGTCCTTGCCTATGGGAGGCCAGCAAGAAACTTCCTTAATGAATGACCTGTGGGTCCAGCTCTTCCCAGAGCCCTTGATCCTCTCCTTTGCATAAAGAATTGGGGGTGGCCTTGAGGCTTTTATTTTCTTGGATGTTGCTGTTAAGTTTAAAGTCTCCAAGGTTTCTAGAGACTGGCTATGTATGTGAGTTAAGCTGCCTCCATCTCTTGAATAAAGAGAAAATATGTATAAGCTGACTTCTCACATAGCAGGCTGCAAAAAGATACCAACTACAGGCTAAACAATAGGAAAAGGATACAGGCAAAGCAAAGGCTCCCAGCCAGGGGTCCTCTCTGGCCCTTCCTTGAACTAGCCTTCACTTATCAAATGCTCTTCCGATGTGGGGAGACCCCCACCAGAGCCAGGCCAGCCTCATCCTACCTCAAATTCTAAACCTTCACAAAGAACATGGGCCCAGCAAGGTTCCCCTAAGGGGACTTCCAAGAGAGGCTGTTATCTACCCAGGGGCACAGTCCCCACAGTCCCCAGGAATCACAAGGCGCTGCCTTCAGGAACCTCTGACTGCCAAGCCCTGACTATGGACAGGGAGAGCCACCCTCTTTCACACGTGGGCAGAGGTGCTGGAGGTGGTACTTGAAACAGTCCACAAAGACAACCTCAGAAAAGTAGGAATCCTGGTGAGGCACGAGGCGCATATTCTAGCCACCAGGAGACACAGCCAGAAGGTCAATGGGCTCAGCCTTTCTGATACCCAAAGCCTAGGGTGAATGTGGGCGCAGCCCCCTTCTCTTCCAGGAACCTGGGGCATGGGGCAGGACACTGCACCCCTCGCCTCCAAACCTCCCCTCCTCTCTCTGGGACTTCATGCCCCAGCACACCAGATATCTGCACTTGGAAGTTTCTGGGCACCACAGTGGTACTCTCAGGGCTTTTCCTTCCATCCAGCTTTGGTGGAAAGGCAACCCAGGCGTTAATGTGGAAGAATCTGTAAACTCCTGTGGCACGTTTTAAACTGTGATGTTTATTACAATTCAGGGCCAGGTGGTACACCATGGGAGCTCCCTCCTGGTGCCAGGTCTGCGGCTGCGGTGGGGTACTGGTACTGCGTGGGCTCCAGGTCCTGCTCACTGCGGCCAGGGGTCAAGCAGCCCTGCAAGACAGAGCTGCCTCAGGCGCATTGCCAGCACAGGCTGTCTCTCCCTTCCTTAAATGTAGACAGAAGCTAAAAAGCTGCTGGGGCGATGCTAATTAAGGCACGCAAAGACCTTACATATTTTCTCCTTATTCAAGATATGAAGGCAGCTTAACCCACGTACATAAAATATGCTCCAGGAAGTCTTGTTCCTGGCATTGACTGCTGCAAACTTAAACAATTCACACTGTCTGTGGCTAAGTACATGAAAGCTCCCACCGGTCCCTCCACTAGGAAAGGCTGCATCACAAAACTCTGTCCTGTCACCAACAAGTTTGCCTACACAGTAGGAACACTTCCAAGAGGGACTCACTGCACACAGAGGCAGGGAGGATAATTTGGTTAGTTCTCAGAGAAATGTGGTCACCACAAGTGCCACTTTGAGAAATTCTAACCACCTGAGGCTTGCTTTTTATACTGAAAAAAAGATGGATTAGGATGTTAGTAAATACACAACCTCTGAACAAACTCAAGAATCTGCAAGGCACAAGGAAAGGATAATCTACTAATCCAAGTGGAAAAACTCTGCTTGAGAAACATTTTTCTAAATTTAGTGCTACTACAGAAAGTCTTTCCAAACTATGCCATGTCCAGAAAGGAATCGGCTTTCACTGTGCGGGTGGACTAAGACAGCAGCTGTAAGAATCAGAAGGTGTCACCAGGCAGAATTGTTTAAAAAAACAGAACATGTACAGATTTAAACAATGTGTTGTTTGATCATTTACAAGATGCCAATTTCTGAGCCTCGCTTAAAACACATTTCCCTTAGCGCAGGACCCTGTTGTGAATGCTGCTTAGCCTCTATGCTTGGGCTCAGAACAGACTTCACGCAGCCGCAGACACCACAGGAGGACGCAGGGTGGGCTCTACACAGCTCCACATGCTCTGGAGCAATGGGAAGTCTTTATATGAAGCATTGCAAAAGAAAAGAAAGTACTATGTTTCACCTTAGCAAAACATATTTTCTCTGACACATGACAGGGTTTTTTAGGTTTTTTTACCCCACGCCTGAAGAGTCGATAGAAGAAGCCTCTCTTCGGTTTGGGAGCCTGGACAAGCTGCTTCTCTTCTAGATCTGACTGCAAATTTTCATCACTTCCACTTTCACTGAGGTCCTTGAAACATCCAGACTCGATCATCTGCACATACAGATCAGCAGGACAAGGAAGACATGGAGGGACATCGCAGGGTCAGTCAGTGTCTTCCAACATCATCACTCCAACTCGGGCCCCAGGCTCCAGCTGGTGTCTTGGAGCACCCAGGCCCCGCTGACCTCGGCTCTCCCTTCCTGCATACCTACATCTTTGGCCCTGACCTTGTCCTAGGGTGAGTGGTATGGTCTCCTCTGCCCCATCTCTAAGCATAGCCCCAGAGCAGTGAACTATGTGGGAACCGCGGCTGCCACAAGCCCTGCTTAGGGACCAGGACTCAGGGGTAGCTGGCAGGCCCCCACAGGCCCAAGAGGCCACCTCCTGTCCACTTCCAGTCTGGGACAAGCGGCAGCCAGACTTCTGCCCAGTTGTGGACCTGGCCCTTGGCTTGGCTTAGTTCCGTGGTCAAACTCTTGCATAAGTTTAGCTCCCCCTCCACACACAGTCTTTCCCTCCTCATTGTTGGAACAGAAACCTGCTATGCTGGGAAGGGTAGTACCTCATTCTGCCAGGGGATGGAGACACACCCGGTAACAAACTGAGCATAGAAGTTCTTGTCTGTGGTGTCCAGGTAGACTCCTCTGACCGTGGAGAAATGCCCAATGTCCAAGACATCCTTACAGTACACTGCTTTGGGCTGCCAACAAGAACAGAGAGATGCCCACCTGTGAGCTGACAGATCTGGGGTCCTACAGTTAGGAAGAGTAAAATGCTGGTGACATCAGTGCACAGACACTTTGTTTCTCTGCTCCTCATTTGAATGGTGTCCTAATTCACAGAGCACATCCTCTAACGAGGCAGCTTTCAGCTCTTCCTCTGCCCCCTAAGACCCTGCGTGCCCTGGCTTCTGCTGCACACACGCTCCCTTCTCTGTCTCACACACACCCTTGCCCCTCTGAGGACCACACCCTTCTCTCTTCTATAGTGGCAAAAGGATTATAAACAAGGAGGGTGGGGTAAGCCATTCTTATCATAAGATGCAGCTCAGACTGAAGAGCGGTGCTGGGGGGGAGGCCACTGCTGCGGGACTGATGGTAACCCCTGCAACCCACCCCGGCATCTGAGTGGCAAGCTGCACATTCACTCCCTGCTGGCTCATCTTATGAGGCAGGGCCAAACTCTGGGCTCCAGGCCCACAGCGCCCAGTTGGGACAAGAGCCCAGGTCCATGTTCCTCAGGCCAAGGGTCAGGCTAGTGGGCAGGGAGAGCTGAGGGGTCACCAAGCCTAGGCCTCCACCCCTGCCAGTGCAGCTGCTTGCACTTTGGGGGTGAAGAAACAAAAAGCACAGAGCTCCGGGGCTCATCTGCTCCTGCAAGAGGCACCTGCAGTTCTGGGAACCATCTTACCCATGGCCAGGGCCTGCACACCACAGTAAGTGCTGTAATCAAGGCAGTGAGGCCCTGTGGATCACCAGTTGGCTCTGAGAGTGGCTGCTGGCCATTCATACGGCTTTGAAAGGCGAGGAGTAGAAGTGAGCTGGCAGAGGACAGTCCAGGGGAAGGAGTCCCAATATTTCACTCCAGGTCAAAGGCCCAAACTCCATGCTGTCCCACAACCAGGATACTTAATCCCACAAAGGAATCTCCTGCTGTGTTGCTGAGAGCCCCCTGAGAACTAGCTCTAGGGCTCTTGTGATCTCTCAAAGGAGGACATGCACAAGTCTCTGAGGTGGCCTGGCCCAGAGCCCCTGCCCCTCAGCAGGGTCTGCTACATGGAGCTCAGCTGGGGCCCCTTCTTAGGGGCTGCAAGGGCTTGCCTTCCCTGCTCCTGACCCAGCAGCACCAGGCCTGGTCCTGCACTCCCTGCTGCCCTGTCAGTCAGTCTTACTGCACATCCCTAAGACTGGGACAGCTGCCCCAGCAGGGACTTTGCTCATCTTTTCTCCCTGTGGCCTTAACGCCTAGAGTTATGTTTGGCAGGTAGAAGGCACTCAGAAAATACCCAACTTTTGAGAGGCAGCAGTTACTGCTATAATATAAAACAAGCCTAACAAGTCCTGAACAAGTCACACATCTGAAAACATTTAGATTGTACATCCATCTTAATTGCATCCTGTCCTTCAAAATGACCTCACTCTCCTGTTATGTAGGGCACACCTGAAGCCAACTGTGGAAGACGAGCCCAGAGCACGGTTTGTACTCACACACCCCTACCAGTTGAGGGTCGACCATCTGCAGGCACCCCAGGCCCTGACAGTGCCAGGCCTGGTGTAAGCACTTTGGAGACATAACCTTGTTTGATCCCCACAGCACACTCTGGAGGAGGCACAGTGACCACTCCACAGTCCTTATTGTGGGCCAGGCACAGTCTCAGGAGCTCATAACAAGCAAGCCAGACAAGCATTCCACACAGACTGGGCAGGTGTGCCCAGGGTTGAAAGGTGAGCACCAGGAGAGAGGAGAAGCCAGCCCGGAGACCAAAATGGGGACACTGGACATGCAAGGCCCTGGGAATGGCGGGCAAGGCCCCAAGGCAGTGCTGGGGCTCCTGAGGAGGGCAGTGGTTCCAGCACTAAGGGCGGACAGTGACTCCAGCCCCAGGAGCCAGAGCACTGCCGGGAAGTTCTGTGTTGGCTCTGGCGGTGGCTGTGGGCAGCTGAGGATGATGAGAGAGGGAGAAAGAACCAGCTATGACAAGACAGTACAGGCCCTAGGTGATTCTGTACCTGCTTTAAAGCAACTGTGTTACAAGGACACTATTCTTGGGGACCCTGCTATTCTGGCAGCACACTCACGTCAGGACAGAAGGGAGGGTCCAGCATGTTTGCTTCCAGCCTCCTGAAGTTGATGTCTTTGAACACAGGATGCTGCTTCACTCCAGCTGCTCCGTCACCCTTGCAGCCCAGCCGTTCGTGTGGGTTCTTGGTGAGTAACTGTGCAAGAGGCGGGCATGGGATAAAGTTTAGCTCCTGGGACAAAAATGAAGCTCAAACCCCCTCCAAAATAATAACCAGGATTAGGGATGGCAGAGAACATATACATCTAAACAAACACTAAGACCTCCAAGTGCCAACCACACCATGTTAATTCAGATTTTATGACTTACATGGTACTTCACAATAAATAAGGGGCTGGCTACATTAATCTTTAAGTAAAATTATTTTTAATCATGTAAAAATCAGGGAATTTTTTTTTCTGAGGCAGAGTCTCACTTTGTCACCCTTGGTAGAGTGCTATAGCCTTATAGCTCACAACAACCTCAAACTCTTGGGCTCAAGAGATCCTCCTGCCTCAGCTTCCTGAGTAGCTCAAACTACAGGTGCCTGCCACAATGTCCATCTAGTTTTTCTGTTTTTAGTAGAAACAGGGTCTTACTCTCTTGCTCAGGTTGGTCTCAAACTCCTGAACTCAGGCAATCTACTGCCTTGGCCTCCCAGAGTGCTGGAATTACAGGCGTGAGCCACTGTGCCTGGCCAAAATTAGGACATTTTTAAAGGAACTATAAACTGTTGAGAATTTCAGAAATACTATTTTAATGTGAAATTATATTTATAACCAGAAATGATTTTATTTTTTATTATTTATTTAATTTTATTTTTGAGACAGAGTCTCAAGCTATCACCCTGGGTAGAGTGCCGTGGCATCATAGCTCATAGCAACCTACAACTCTTGGACTCAAGCAATCCTCTTGCCTCAGTTTTTCTATTTTTAGTAGAGAAGGGGTCTTGCTTTTGCTCAGGTTGGTCTCGAACGCATGACCTCAGGCAATCCACCTGCCTTGGCTTCCCAGAATGCTAGGATTACAGGAGTGAGCCACCTTGCCCGGCCCAGAAACCATTTTAACCTGTTCATTAAATTGTTTACCAATGGAGAAGTCTGGGAACAACCCCACTGTGTATATTTGTCTGTGCAGGGAGTTGTGGTTTCACTGTTTATGACTTTCATTGTTAAGACTCTTACCCACCTGTCCCTGACACTATTGCATGTCAGCAAGCCCTCTCAGATCGTTATTTCTTCTTCTTTTTTTTGAGACAGTCTCACTCTGTCACCTTGGGTAGATTGCAGTGACATTATCCTGGCTCAAAGCACCTCAAACTCTTGGGCTTAACTGATGCTCCTGCCTCAGCCTCATGAGTAGCTGGGACTACAGGTGCCCACCACAATGTCCAGCTAGTTTTTCTATTTTTAGTAGAGATGGGGTCTGGCTTTTGCTCAGGTTGACCTCCAACTCCTGACCTCAGCCTCCCAGAACACTAGGATTATAGATGTGAGTCACCATACCCAGCTGATAGAGAGTATTTCCATCACTGTAGAACATTCTATTAGGCAGCATTACTCAGGACGATTTTCCTGTCACACTTCCTTTGTCTTGCAGGCCAAGACATCAAATCAGATGGCTTTAGCATTGAGACCTGCAAAATCATGGTTGATATGCTAGATGTATCCTTCAATGTGCCCCGAGGAACAGTGACTGGGGGAGTCCAACATCTCACTTGGAAAGATCCTCACACATCACCTTCTCTCCCCTGGGAAAGGGCAGTTATACCCAACCTGTCTGTTGGCAAAGCTGACCTCCCTTACTAGGGCAACATGAGAACCCTCGGGTGGCAGGAAAGCCAGATACCAAGTCCCCTATCTACTCCAATAAGCTCACGGTGCAGGTCTGCCAGCCTGTTGCCGGGGCTGGTACAGGGAATTCCTGACAATACATCCACCTTTGCCCAGAGCAGGTTGAATTTGCTTCCTGAGGGATGGTGTTTCCATTACCTCCCCTTGGAAAATATTCCCTAACCATAATATTTCTGATGTTAATCTGTTTTGTCTGGTTAAGATTTTCTTCTCAATTTGTTGGGAAGGGTCCACCTCCATGAGCTTTCTCCCACCCCTTGGCTCTAGCTCCTTCCTGTGCTGCCTGCCTGTTCCCAAGGCAAACTAATCATCCATGTCCCCCCTTGTTTCTGATACTTAATGAGAAATGATAGTAAGGGACAATCCCAGCTTCTACGAAGTTTTAGCTAGTAGACTCAGGGTAGCTCCATTTGCAAAAGGCCTCTGAGAAATACTGCAAAAGACAGAGTGGACTCAGTCATTAGAAGCTGTCTGAAGCCCACTTCATGCTCTCTGATCCTCACTTGTAGCAGGATCTGGAGTGACCACAGCAACCACAGTCAGCAGGGAGCCAGTGGTCTCTTCCCTCGGCCTTCCTCCAATCTCTCCTCCAACCTGTGGAGGTTTGACCAGTGGGAAAAACAGCAAGGGGTCCTTCTGCAAACCCTCAGATGATCCAGTGGATAATACAAACCAGGTGACACTATGCCCAAGTGAACCCAGACTCAAGGGCTTTCCTTGACTGAAGGCAGTCGGATGGCAGTGGCAAGCTGGGGCTGAAGGAGTTTTACATTCTCTGGACGAAGATTCAGATGTACCAAGTAAGATCAGAAGGCCCGGGGAGAGGGGCAAGAGTGGGTCTGTGTCAGGAAACATTCAAAGGTGCAGCACCTCTTCTAAAAGGTGGAGAAATACTTCTAAGGAGAGTGGAATTTTGCCCATAGTGGAGCTCAGAATGAGTAAAGACAAACCTGGGCAAATGCGAACAAAAAAACAGTAACAAGGACTTTTCCAGTCACGTGGTCTATTCCTTGCCTTCTCATGATTACTGGGCTCACCCAAAGGTCACCATCAAGGGTTTCCTGAAGAGGTTGTGTGGCTTGGATTTTTGACAGCTTAAATACAAAAATAATGTAAGATGAGAACATGGGTCCATGATAGTCTGCTGATTTGATGGACATATTTACAAACGAGCTCACAGACAGTGGCAAAATATTATTAGGTATTTAAGGCAGAAACGTGAGATTCTTCCAAGGCCAAACTAGAGGCATGGAGCTGGAAAACGTCATCCCAACTCAACACGTACCACAAAGGTAACTTGCTACCTGTTTTGCTTTGGTTTGTGGTTCTCATAACTATCTTGCATATTCTAGAAAATTTACCGGGAAATCGACGTAGACAGGTCTGGTACCATGAATTCCTATGAAATGCGGAGAGCATTAGAAGCAGCAGGTAACCCTTTATAACTTTGTTTTTCCCCGTGTTTTATCTATATGTAAACACTACAATACAAAGTTTGGTAAGCTATAAAATAAAGTAGGTGCTGGTTCAGTACAGGCACATCCTTTTCATTCCCCCATCAAAGACTAACTGTAGAATGAAATGCAGGCTAGGATGCCCTGCCTTCTGTACATTGTTGCATCTAAGTTTCCTCTGGAGCAGCCCGGCAGGGCCAGCTGACAAAGCCAGTCCTCAACAGACTTCCCCTGCATGCTCCTCCTTTCTGGTGCAGGGTTGGTGAGACAGAAGCAGAACATCTCAGCTCAACCCTTACAGTAGGTCCCTAGCAGAATTAGCTATCAATGGAAAGGACACAAGCTTGTGGTAGACCAGTACAGTAGGAGACATATTCCAACATGAGGTGCTTCATTCTATTAGCTGGGATATAATGCTGCAGCAGAGACTCCCAAATAATAGTGGCTTAAATAAGGTGCATCTTTCTCTTGAATAGCAATCCAAGCTCCAACAGTCCAAGGCTGGGATGGTGCTCACTACTGTCAGGGCCCAGGCTCCTCTCATGTTGCCTACCAGCCCTTAAAAAGGTTGCCCTCATCTAGGGGACCTGGGACAGCTTGCTGTCAGCCCACATGCTGCCAGCAGGCTGACAGAAGAGCTCCTTGTCACTTCTGCTTACACATCCACTTGGCCAGACCTTATAACAAGGCCCCAAGTGGCTAAAGGGAAGCTGCAGTCTTGATGCTAGGCAGCCATGGGCCCCTAAAAATCATCTTACTATGGGAAGAGGGAGAATGAGTATTCGTTTACTGTGACCAGCTTCTGCCACATATATACAGGAAGAAACTGGTCTCAGTTGATTCAGAGCTAAACAGACAAAGGAGGCATGGCTAACAAACAACCACGGAAATAGAAACAGGCAAGAAAACTCTTATGTGTTAGCAAGGGAACAGGCAGGGTGGAGGCGAACAGTTTGGAAACAGAAGAAGGGACTGTCTTTGCAAAATAAAACTAGTTCCCTAGAAAAGTGTACAAAAGGTTAAAGCCATCAGAGCCATCATTTAAAATACCATGTAGTTCCACAGCCTATGAATTGAATGGTGTGATCCGATATTTAGCAATTGCTTTGTTTGTTCATTTAACTTCAGGTTTCAAGCTGCCCTGTCAACTTCACCAAGTCATCGTTGCCCGGTTTGCAGATGACCAGCTCACCATTGATTTTGACAATTTTGTTCGGTGTTTGGTTCGCCTGGAAACACTATTCAGTAAGTGGCTATTTAGGGAAGGAAACATGTCAGTTCTCTTGATGTTAAAGCAGCCTGCCTGTCACCTCAGGTGAAATCACCTGAAGCAGCAACAGGTCTGTCCAGCTGTTGAAAATGAAAATCCCTCTTGAGTAATTTTGAGAAAAGGAAGAAGTAGCTGGGGTATTCAGTGAAAGCAGCTGCCAAATTAGGGACCAGGATAATGTGATCACTAGTTCAGCTCACTCACTTCTGCCATCCTCTTTTTCTCCTTCCACAGATATATTTAAGCAGCTGGATCCTGAGAAAACTGGAACTATACAGCTCGACCTTATCTCTGTATGTCAGGGCTTGGTCATGGGGGTGGGGAGGCATGGGGCAGGAAGATTGTTAAAACTTGAGTGACCTGCTTCATTTATTTATTTATTTTATTACTATTATTTTTTTGAGACAGAGTCTCACTCTGTTGCTCTGGGTAAAGTGCTGTGGTGTCATCATAGCTCACAGCAACCTGAAATTCTTAGGCTCAAAAGATCCTCTTGCTTCAGTCTCCCAAGTAGCTGGGACTACAGGTGCTCAACACAATGCCTGGCTAGAGTTTTAGTATAGACAAGCAACAGAGGAGCAGAGTGCCATCAACCTTGTAATATGATTCATCACCTCTGATTCAAATAACACACAGACTACTGACCTTTTGTAAAAAGACAGATACTAGAAATTAAGTAGGAAAAAAAGACAAGTTACTGCACTGTGTTTTAGCCCTTGATCAGCTTTTCTGGTACAACAGTTTTTCAGAATAATCTATAGGTATTTAAATAGCCTTTAATTTAAGAACCAGTCACTAAGCTGACTTGTTTTTCTTTCTTCCTCACAGTGGCTCTGTTTTTCAGTACTTTGAAGTTGCAACTAATGTGCTGGAAAACTACTCCTGACAGAAAATCAGCCAAGGACTAAGCTTCCACAGAGAAACACTTTGTATCTGAACTTTGAAATTAGGGGAACATTTACTTAAACTGATGATTATAGCTGAAAATAATGATACTGTCTATTGGAGATAGAACTTTCACATAAAGATTTGCATATTATTATATTAAATGAAAGTGAGTCGCTTAAACCTTGATAAGCTCAAAGAAAGCTTTAAATCTGTAAATAGTACATACTTTTTAACTTTTTCAAACTTTCCTGTTTATAGCAATATTAAACCAGGAAAAAAATGCAGGGAGGCATTTAACAATTGAGCAAACATTAAGTCAATTTCTAAGGACACAGGCCTTGCTAAGAATATTTAAAGCAACTTCAAGTTTAAAAATGTAGCTGTTGCATCTACCAAACAGCAGTCCAGGTATAATCGCTTCCCTTGAGCAAACCGGGTAATATAATGCATTATGAAATAAATCTTGTCAAGGCATCTAAGGAATCTCTGTCATTTGGTTAAACAAGCGACAGGTTTTATACAATATTGATTGGTAACAGTAAATCACTCCTCCTAGTCCTTGACCGTATCTTATGCATTTTACCTTATAAATATGAGAAAGATTCTACTCTTGATCAGCTGAAGCAGCACACTAAAACCAGGACTCCAACTTGCAAACCAATTATGATAAAGGACAAATCAAGCTGTTGCCACCTTAAAACTTTATGAACATGACCACCATTGGTGTTTGTCCATTGAGTTAGAGGAGACATCACTTAAGAGTTCTTGTGGAAACGGCACAAGCTTGTTTCCTGGCTTTACCTTGGGAAAAATGCTAGCAACATTCTAAAAATATTGCCTTGTTGCCTTATCTTCTTCCAAATGTACTGTTAAATAAAGAGTTACCCCAAGCAGTCACACCATGCTGTGTTTTCCTTCCTGGAGGGTAGACCCAGAGGCCAGTTTATGAGAACACACAAGGGTAGCTTGTTTCTCCGTTAACAAGTGAGTTGCTTATTCATGTATTCAGAGGAAAAGGCATCTTTTCATTTTTTGAAACAGTGTCACTCTGTTGCCCTGGGTGGAGTGCCGTGGCATCATGATAGCTCATAGCAACCTCACACTTTTGCTTCACCCTCCCAAGGTGATCCTCTTGCTTCATCCTCCCAAGTAGCTGGGACTACAGGTGCTCACCACAATGCCTGGCTAGTTTTTCTATTTTTAGTAGAGATGGGGTCTTGCTATTGCTCAGGCTGGTTTTGATCTGAGTTCAAGCGATTCATCCACCTGAGCCTCCCAGTTCTAGAATTACAGGCATACGCCACTGCAACTGGACAGGAAAAGGCATCTTAAAGTATTGAACCGTGAAATGTTTTAAAAATCCAATACAGAAACTCTGATAATTTGACCATACAACAGGGCAGCTCTGGTTTCCCCTGCTTGTTGGTCTGCTGTAGGGAGGTACACAGACTCACATGCCTCTCAGGGAACTCCCTGCTTTACCTGCCACCCCATTTCACTTTAGCCAACTCTACGGGTGTCAGGAACAAGCAAGGGAGCTGAGAAAACATGCAGATTAAATCACTGGTCTGTTGCTGGTGGAATCATAAAAAACAGGAAAAATGTAAGATGACTTGAGATACACAAATGCCACCCTAACATTCCTGAAAAGATAAAATGGATGTCCCAAACAAGTTCTTCTGGCTTCCAGGTGGATCTTAAGGGCACAGGAGAGGATGGAGCCCATGAACGTGCAGTAGTCCCAGTACCCTAGGGTCCATGCTTTTTCTCTGTTCAGCTGCACAGGTCTCAGGATGGAGCAGTAGATGGTAGGGCTGACTCAGGACGGAAGGTAGCCAAGGGAAGTATGGCTAAAGGACCAGGGACGAAGGAATGGAGGGTGCTGAGAGTGGATGACACACTTCACACTCTGGCAAGAGAGGGAGGGAGGGCAGGAGGATCAGCTTTAGATGCTGAGGGAAAGGAGGTGTCGGCAGAAACCAGGTACAGAGGGGACAGAGAGGCAGCCCCTCCTAGCCGTTCCAAACCTGGGCTGCTGTGCCGGGTGCCACATGCCTCCTGTTGCCCTTGCTTCCAGAGAGCTGACCTAGTTCACTTTTCTACTTTTAAAAGTCTATGGTCACAGTATAAAAGACAACATTAACAAAAGAAATAAGATATATGCTTATCATTGCAAATTTTCAACATAGGTAAGTAAAGTAAACCCCAACTTTCTGAGCCAGTGTGAACTCACCCTAACCTAAACCCTCACTGCTCCCCTCCCTGAATCTCTGCTCTGAAGGGCAGTCTCAGGCCTATTAGTTAGGCCCTCTGTGAGCTCCTCAGTCTATCTTCAGGTATTCTTTCCACAGCTATTTCCCCATTGCATTTAAATATACCTAAGTGCTGACATGCTACAGTGTTCTTAATCTCACAACTCCCCCTGCCATGACCTCTCCTTCCTCCAGGGCCAAGTTTCTCAGGCTAGATCTCAATTCTCCATTTCCTATAGACTCTTGCTTACTGCCTCCTGCTTTTTTTTTTTTTTTTTTTTTGTGACAGAGCCTCAAGCTGTGGCCCAGGGTAGAGTGCTGTAACATCATAGCTCACAGCAACCTCCAACTCCCAGGCTTAAACAATTCTCTTGCCTCAGCCTCCCAAGTGACTAGGACTACAGGCGCCCGCCACAGCACCTGGCTATTTTTGGATGTAGTTGTCGTCGTTTGGTGGGCCAGGGCTGGATTCGAAACCACCAGCTCTAGTGTATGTGGCTGGTGCCTTAGCTGCTTGAGCTATAGGCGCTGAGCCTTGCCTACCGCTCTTAAACTGCCGCTTTTTACAATCACCAGTTACCTGCAAATGCTAAATCCTATAAAAACATAGTAGCCATTATCTCCCTGGACCTTTCTGCTGTCTTTAACACCATTCACAATTGCCTCTCTTTTGACCGTTTACATCCCCCAGGTTCCTTCTGGCTGCTTTTCTTGCTGCCTCCGACTCCTTCTGTGTGGTGCTCCCTGCCTCCCCTAGGTAAAATTCCCCAGCAGCTCCACTGCCATTAGAATCTGAGCACAGCACAAGTTTACACACTCCCCCTTCTAGCACAGTTCATTGTCCCACTGCTTTATTCTTTTCTTTTGAAAAAAAAAAAAAAAAAAAATACAGAATTGTTTAAACAGTTCACTCTGAACTACAGGAAAAAAAAAATAGATAAGAAAGATAATAGGCTCCGCGCCTGTGGCTCAAGCTGCTAAGGCACCAGCCACATACACCTGAGCTGGCGGGTTTAAATCCAGCCCGGGCCTGACAAACAACAGTGATGGCTGCAACCAAAAAATAGCCGGGCGTTGTGGTGGGTGCCTGTAGTCCCAATGAAAGACCCCCGAAAGGAGACCCTCACTCAAATCTCGGGACGGCGCAGCGCCCAAGGACTCACGAGAGACCACACTTGATGCAAGAACACACGAGGCTTTATTCAGGGAAAGCCAGAGCTCTGGGGCCGACACGTATCTCACGCAGGAGACAGAGG